>CVRE01178561.1:19235-40620 GCA_001179765.1 Crepidotus sp. BD-2015
CGACTGTTAACAGGAACGTATCGGTCAAGGATATTCGTCGTGGAAACGTCGCCTCGGACTCGAAGAACGACCCCGCTAAGGAGGCCGCATCCTTCAACGCCCAGGTCATCGTCCTCAACCACCCCGGTCAGATTGGTGCTGGTTACGCACCGGTCCTCGATTGCCACACCGCCCACATTGCCTGCAAGTTCGCCGAGCTCCTCGAGAAGATCGATCGCCGGACAAACAAGTCGATTGAGAACAACCCCAAGTTCATCAAGACCGGTGACTCCTGCATCGTCAAGCTCGTCCCCAGTAAGCCCATGGTACGTTCATTTCGTTACTGCCCATCTCCTTGGTTGCTGACCTTGATCGCAGTGTGTCGAGTCCTACAACGAGTACCCCCCGCTCGGTCGTTTCGCTGTCCGTGACATGCGGCAGACCGTCGCTGTCGGCATCATCAAGTCCGTCGACAAGACCGAGAAGGCGTCTGGCAAGGGTGTGTTGTGCTCTTTTTCGCCATGTCTCTACTCGTGCTCACTGCTACTCCTCCTCCTCCTCCAGTCACGAAGTCCGCGGAGAAGGCCGCCAAGAAGAAGTAAGGAGAATAGAAGTAGAAACTCTCTCTGTAATTTTCTCCTCCTCCAATCTTCCTTCTCTGTTTTACTTGCTCGCCGGTCGCCGTACTACCTCCGATGTGTTATATTGTCATCACCACCTCCACGTACACTGTATTCACGATAACGATTTTGGCGGCGAGGTCATGCCCAGTGATTCGTCCGCCGCCAACATCAAGAAATTCACGTCGTTTTGGTTAGCGGATACAAGTCTTGAATTACTACAAGATCGCNNNATCGCGGAACTGTGCTCTCGGTGAACTTTGCTTCAAACATCGTCTTGAGCTTGATTGGATCCGACTTGTGTGCTGGACTACGAAACACAATAAAGTACGCTCTGCTGTTCAACCCAGCGACGAAAGCCACGAGGGAATCATACACCGTCCCGGTCTGCTTGTCGCACGCAGTACGCGACGCGGAGAGGAAAAAGGCAAGGTTCAGATGGCGCGAATGGTCGATAGAACCAAATGCGCGCGTACTGAGCCTGGGACCGTCTATGTGATTCTGTGATTCTGAACGAGTGTCTGTGATTCTGAAGACAGTCTTTAAATTACCTGCGGCAGGGTTCGAGTTGTTCCTCAGCTGGGACATTTCTCTCTTCACATCGTTTTCTGTGACTTCAGCTCGGTCTTGTCTTCTTTTCTGAATTTTCCAACACTTCGTTCGGTTGTGGTGACGACGCCGTTGGATCCGCCATTTTGGATCGCCTTTTGCTCGTTTTTCTCTTCCTGATAGTTGTGTTACCTCGTGGACAGCCTGGTGAGGTCGGACTGCAAGGTAAACCAGTTGTGTTCCCGCTTGTCACCTCGAGCCACGGTCTACCTGATCGAGTTTCGACCGCAACCTGAGTTTCGTTCTGGCCTCCTGGGTCCATTCCGATTGATCCAGTGACAAAATTTAACATACGTGCTCCAGCTCTTTGTTCAAGTCGAGACGAGGTCCCAAGTCGCGACCCACGGTTCTCTCAAACACCTCCATCATAAACGCGAAGAGGGACTTCGTTAAAGCAGCATCCCACCGCCCCTTGGATTGCTCATCCCGGATAAAGGCATGCTGCGCCTGCACTTCGAGGAACTAGAGCTTGTGGATCAGTACGTTAAACGTGGCCAGTGCAATCTGAATCGTTACTGAGACTGGGACATTGGCGTCTTCGAGTGAGGCGCGAATGAGATCGCGTCCTGCGCGCGGTACGTGGGTGTCCTATGATGGGAAATCAAGGGGCTGCATGCTGAGGAGGAGGACCGCGTATTACCTGCTTGCCAAAAATCATCTGCGATAGCGGGAGGTAAGAACCTGAATCACAGAGCGCGCCACGTTCACTTGCCACTAGTTCGCCCTTTCCGGTTAGATCTCCCTTGCGCACTCGGATGAGGGAGTCGTCGCCTCCTTTGCCGAGGCTCGCACCGTGAATGTCTGTGGCGAAGAAACAGACGGTCGCCAGGACACGAGGATCAAAGGCAGCCTGGTAGAGTATGTGCATCGTACGGAACCACCCGGTACATCCACGGACTTACTCTGAATGCCTAGTTCAAGCGTTAACTATGTATGCAATGTATTGTGGGAATCACGCACGAGATGTCCACCAAGGCACATTCCCGTCGCTGGCGGGGCATGTTAAAGGTGGCTCGACAGTGGATGAATGGGTGAATGGCGATGTACCAGCGATGCGGCCATTGCAGTTGGTAAGGGACACGAGGAGGTCAACGGCAAGAGTAGCATCCTCGTCGTATGCTGCGACGGTCTTTTCAGCCTGGAAAACGTCGATTGCTGCGTTTATAAATTCTCGACCAAGTGTGTTGATACCTTGTACTTGTTCCCTCGGTCGGTGCCTTTCACGGATATTATAGTAGTTTCATTGTTAATTCCTGCTCGCCATACCTTCGACATCGTAAGGGATGGCTTCCGGACCCTCGAACTCGTGATAAGTTGAGGGACAGGCTGCACGCCCCCCAAATCAGTCAATCTCTTTTTTAAGTGAGTGCAGACTAACCTACTACATATCCTTGGCTTGCGATAGACCCTGCGAATCTATCGAAGTAACAAAGTCTTGACGAGGCAATTGCGAGGCACGCGTTGAATTCCTACCTTTCCACAGGTCCCGTTACCTGGTGTACACGTTATCTATCCCGGTCCTTTTATCTATCCCGATCCTTCGTACCTGGTATATTTCGCTGTCCTCGTTCGGGTAAGTGCAGATAAACCAGAGGGCTAGCTACCTGAAAACTACGACGCCTGCAATTTCTCATTAGATAGCTGCCCAAGACCACAAGGGCGCAATTCGTGGCTTGCCTGGAAACTTCGCTTGAGGATAGTTGGGCACGACCGCTGCAAAAGCTTAGCCAGTGATTTCCTCGGGGAGGTTCAAGTTCCACGGACGTGATATAACGAACATGCGGATGGGACGACCGCCATCCAAGGGCGAAGGGATGTCATGGAATTCTTTTTGGATCAGCATGGCTAGCGTTTTGTCCACCCAGGTACGAGCTAGAAACGATAAAGCTGCAGCAAAGCTGCAGTGTCAAGAGAGACTGAGTACTTAAGCGATTGCGGTCCGAGCAGGCCCGGAGTACGGATCACGTTTTAATCGCATCACCTGACGAATCGACGACCGTGCGCGCCGAAAATGGCTCAAGACCATGATGTACTCTGCGCGTTTGCTTGTCTTACACGATGGCCCCGCCTTCTGCGACGATCCGCCCTTTCAACAAGGAGCGGGATGATAAACTGGCGCATTTCATGGTCGCAAAAGCCAGCATGGAGTCACTCGCAGCAGCGAACAGACGCGGTGCGCTTCAATCTGCTAGCAAATAACTGACTCCTCACAACGCACAGCCTATTACAACCCCATAATTCTCAGCTTATGGTTTGCTGTGTCCTGCATTTTCATCGAATACATGCATTGGTGGCCCAACCCTCAACTCAGCAAGCTAACATATCTCAGCCCCTTGCCAGCGTCAGTGTGGTTCTCTAATGCCCCCCACCCATATTAACGTGACTAGTTTTGCCTCGGTCTTTGTGCCTATTATGTTCTTAATCGACTGGTCAGTCCAAGTCATCCTGCTCCCAACACTGACCGATTCCGAATAGGCTGAATCGGCCGTACTTCGAGGAACTCACTCAAGAAGCGCTGCGCGCTCCAGACATGAAGGATATAGAGGAATACTATTCCCGCTCTCCTTTTTCGGGCTTTTGGATAATGGACTACGACGAGCGTTTCGTCGGGCTCATCGCAATTGACGCCTCCATCGAGGGTGCCTCGACTAACAACCGCAAGGCAACCACCTCTCAGACGGCCACATTACGACACTTTTATGTGCAAGAGCCGTTTCCCGCTTCCGGTGTACAAGACGACTTGCTGGCGCATGCTGTCAACCATTGCCTCAACGCCAAATCAGCCATCCAGACAATCAAAGCTCCCGATTCCCCGTTGGTTCCGTACGTGCGGAAATCTTTAAAGGAGGCAGGCTTTGTTCTGGAGAAAAATACGGAAACAGTTGGGGTGTTCCGATGGAAGTTGGGGATGCGCAAATTGCAGAGAGTAGTCTGGGAGAAGAACAAGGCTTGATTAGATTACTAGTTGAACTAATTCGTCGAATTTTTGGTTACAAAAGTAAATGTCTCTCAATCTCGAACCACGTCGTCGCCAGCAGCCATTTCTCCTTCTGCAGTCATCAACTGCACAGTCTAGCATAGGAATCGTTCGCCAACTGCTGGGCGACACCAAGGGACATGCTCTGCTCTTCTGTCTGCTTCATTCATCCTTGCTTTCGCTGCAAGCGCCTCATGTGCAGATATACGACTTGCTAGATAACGTTCCTGGATATATCACCGACTTCGTGGACCCTCGGCAGCGCATTCAAGCAGCGATTGAGAATGGTGATTTGTGTGCAAAGTCCTGAAAAGCGCGTCTCATCCGGAATGCAGCTCCATCTGGGCCTCATGATTTTATCATAGATTCTGTCGACACACTGTGCTCTGACATAGGATCTGTTTCCGAGACTTACAAGTTTCTTCACGAGCTGATGGGTCTCATCCGTGGTCGTTCAAGTAGGACCGCAGCTCCGTGACTCTTCCTCGAGCTTACGCACGATCCCAGGCGCCTCACGTCTCATCGTTCATGCCCTTGCTCCTTCCCCTCTCTTACCTCTACTAGCTCAGCCAGGATTCTCTCCATCGCTGACTCAGGTCATATCGCACCCACCATCGCTTCTCGTTCACCTGTCCACCGAATATCTTACCCTGCCCCCACCTCTTTCGCCAGAAGCTAAATTCTGGGCCATATTTATGCCGGTCAGTGAGCGCAGTGAAGAGAGCGAGCGCCTGATATTCGGCGCGGGTGGAGAAGGAACGGGAGACGACGATGAGCTTGTCCTCGAGGTTCTTGTGCGGAGCGATGCAGAAGGCCTGCGAAGACGAGGGGTGGACCGGGCACTGCAAGGATGGTCCCTCACGCGTGGAACGTGTTCACTCGCCGAGTTAGCCGCTCTCAAGTCGTTGTGGTCTCGGAATGTTGCAGAGCCTGTGGGTCCTGTTTTCTCGGCTTCCCATCTCTACTAAAATTTTCGAAGATTGTCGCGGATCCAACACTGAACGTGTCTTTCAACCTCAACCTGACTCCAGCTCAACAGAATTCACGAGCTCAAGTACCTCTGCCATACGTGCATGAAGGTATAATACACTGCCTCTTGCACGCTTTATTCGTTCTCATCACATCGGTCAGGCAAATCTGCAGAAAAGCAGTCCCCAGCTTCCGCTGCCATTTTCTATGACCCGGATTCAGCAGACGACCTCGACGACGACGACCCCGATGAGGATTTAGATATCTAGACTATAATGCGGAAGTCGTGCTTGTATTGCCGCTTGAATGTACAGTGCTGATGCTATGCGATGCTAACAAAATTACAATGATGCGATGCCACCGTGCTCAAAAACGCCAACCCTCGACTTCATTCGCCTACAGGGATGTGCACCGTCTCCCGTTAGGAACTTTCATCCCAGTGACCCGCAGCGAAGTTGGACAGAGCAGAAAGGGAAAACCGACGATTCTTTTTCTTCACATCCATAGGAAGTTGATTATCCTGACTGAGTGGGGCGCAGTCCGAGCGCACCGTGCCAGAAACAGCAGCGGTTGACGTAGTTCGAGACGACGTGGATGCCGGCACATCCATACGTCGATGGGTGGTCTCGCTGATACTACCGTCGGTCTGGGCAGAGGTTCTGAAACTCGAGAGCGGAGGAGGTCTCGGATAGAAGGCTAGAGCAGACGAAGGTCTTCTTCTGTGATAGTTTGACGTTACAACATTGATCGGGGGCGCGGGAGAGGATGAACGAGTGAAGTTGGAGAGTGTGGAGAGGGAGAGTCGACGTTTGGATTTTATTTCTGCTAGAGTTTTCGGGCGCGCATGTGCGGTGAGGTCGGGTGACGGGGTTTTAGGAGGAGGAAGACAATTATTGGAAGCGGGTTCAACAGGTGTCGTGGCATGACCCGAGGAGCTGGGAGGACGGATGCGAATCGCTGGTGGATTGGCTACAGCTGCATTGTCATTCGTTCTAGTGCGCGCAAGGGTGGAGGTATAGGTCTGAGAAGAAAGGATGGGGCGTGTCTTGGGTTTTCGAATCTAGAACAACCATTTAGCCAGCTGCTCAAAGGGGTGGGCGAAAGAGAGCGAGCTTACACCGAGACCTGGCGGCGGAGGAAGCGGCAGCGGAAGATGAGTCGACTCAGTCCCATGGCTAGGAAGAAGACTGTCGTAAATTTGTGCTGCGGCGGTGGGGCTTTGGATGTCAATGACATCTGGTAACGCATCGGGCAGCGGTGAGTTTTCGACACCGCCTACTCTTCGCACATCGACATCGATGTTGACCCCTCCATTGCCCGTCATTTTCGGTTTGCCACGCAACAGTTTTTTGACCTTGTCGCCAAGTTTCTTCATCTTTCCTAGAACACCACTCATTTTGCGTTCCTGGCGACGGGTCGGAAGATATTGTATATTGTCCAAGTAAGCAAGGGGCTCCGGCAGCTGCTCCTCTTCCAGCGTCCCATTCACCGATGGATCAGGGTTGGGATTGATATTGAGAGGGGCATCTTCGTCTACCAAACTCGTGGCATCGTTCTCCGTCGAGAGAAGTCCTGGTGGTATCACTTGGACGATAGACGGGCCATCGGATGCCCAAGCGGTGGACATGATGGCGGCGGCATATTCTGCAGCACTTGTGTCGCCGACATATTCCGATTCTGGAGCGTCATCGAGGACAGGAGAGGGCAAAGGGGATACAGACGGGGAAGCTGATAGAGATGTAGGAGGGAAAGACACTATATGCCCATCTACGGGAACTGGAGATGAGAGAGACAGGTCCGGGATGATCGATAGTACCGGCGATGCTGGCGAAAGAGAGAAACTCCAAGGGCTGCTGTCGACGTCGATCGGCGAAAGACGGGGACTTCGAGAGGCGACGGGGTCCATGTCAAGGCTCGCGCTAGTATCTGGACTTGCCGGGAGAGAAAGACTAGTCAACATAGGAATGGCAGCGCCAATTTCGATCGAGGGGGTCCGATTTGCGGTGCCCGAGAGTCTGGTGGACAGGTTTGCACGGCCAGACATGGGCGAAGGACTTGGGGAAGGGTTCAGCATGTGTCGATCGTTGTACTCGCTGCCGTATGAGGTCTCCCAGGACGGTGAGCTGTTGTATTCATAGGAGGACGAGCGGTTGTGAGGTGAGAGCGAGTGGCTGTGGGTTGAAGGCTGCGGTTTCGTCATGAAGCGCGGAAGAGACGAGGAGGCGGGCGATGCAAAAATGATGGGAGAGAGAGGAGAGGAAGAAGGCGAATCCAACCGAAATGAGGGCGAGCTGTCGAGGGCAGTTACACGGGAGGTCTGGAGGCGCGGCGGAGAGGATGAATCGGTGGAGAAAACGCCTTGATTTCTAGTACGAGATTGGTCAAAAGCGGAACGGGAGAGGTTTGCAGATCGTGGTATGCGCGTCGGGTAATCATTCTCCACCGCTGGGTATTTAGTTTTGAAAGCGAGTTGGGGAAGCTTTGCGGTGACAACCCGTTCCGGAGTGGAGCGAGAGGTGTATGTCGTGCTAACCGATGTATCCTGAGAATGTATGACAATAATGAAAAGAAGAGATGGTCAGAAGCCCTACAGTCACCATGGATGTGGAGGTATCGGTCTGAGAGCAGCACATGTGAGCAAAAACCCAAGAGAAGGATGCCGTAGCTCACGCGAAACCTCGTCAACTCTGAATCGAGAGAGTCGGCAGGAGTAAGAGCACTGTCAGCAGATGCAGAGGCATAAAAGGAGGTCGACGAAGGTTCGGACTTTTCCATCTTGTTCACAAGACGCTGTTGGAAGTCGAAGACGCGGTCCAAGTTGAGAGGATCGACAACCGGACGAGGAGTAGGACAGGTGGTAGAGCGTCGGTGCAGTGATGGAGGCCAGCCGCCGGGGAGTACTGGGCCGGGGGATGGGGGAGTTGGGCTCGACGTCGACGCTGTCTCAATGGTCATCGCGCAAGAACGAAGCGATCCCGTGACTGACAAACAAACAGCCTTATAGTCTATTATAGTACTCGATGATCCAGATTCCCAAGTTTTGATTCTGATGGAGATTCTAACGAGGCTATCTAGACGAATGCCTCTCGACAGATGCCCCGCGTGGCATTGGCGAAAAGGCTCAAAGCTCTACTGTTCTACTGTTATAGAGTGCCGCGGACAGCGCCGTCGACACTTTCGGCGAAGTAGGTGATGTTGTTCGCGTTGAGTCCTGCCATTGAGATACGTCCGTCGGCGGTCATGTAAACGTGAGCCTTCTGTGCCAGAGCCACCGTTTGCTCCTTTTTCAGACCGGTGAAACTGATGCATCGTCAGTACGCGTCTGGTTGTCATTGAATGGATGTACCTGAACATGCCGATCTGACTCTTGATGTGGCTCCAATCGCCAGGTGTTTTGAGGTCGTTGGTCAGAATACCGTAAAGCTTCTCCCTCATGCTGATGATCCGGTCGGCCATGCCCTTCACCTCGGTCTCCCACTCGGCATAGAGCTCTTCGTTGCCCAGAATAGTGTTGGCAATGCGGGCACCGTGAGCGGGAGGGTTCGAGTACATCGGACGAATTACGATCTTCAGTTGGCTGTCAACCCGGGCCTTCTCAGCCGGGTCGCTGGTAACCAACGAGAAGGCTCCAACACGTTCGCCGTAAAGGCCCATGTTCTTTGCGAAAGATTGGGCGAGAGCAATCTGGTGGCCTTCGGAAACGAAGTGACGGACAGCGAAAGCATCACGGGAAGTGGAGCCGGAAGCAAAGCCTTGGTAGGCCATGTCGAAGAAGGGGAAGAGTTTCCTCTGTTTGCAGATGTCGGAAATCTCGGCCCATTGTTCGGGAGTAGGGTCGATACCGGTCGGGTTGTGAGCACAAGCGTGGAGAAGTACGACAGAGTGTTCCGGAGCGTTGGTCTGCAGCAGCATTAGCATATGATTCCTCTTCAAGACATCATACAACGGACCGCCAAGTCGGCCTTTAGGGCCTCAAAGTTAAGTCCGAGGGTTGCAGGGTTGAAGTATCCATATTTGCGGACTTCGAAACCAGAGTCGCGGAAAATGGGGGTGTGGTTTCCCCAAGACGGATCGGGGAGATACACGACTTTGGCGTGGGGGTAATGGCGGGCCAAGAAAGCGGCACCGATTCTAAGGGCGCCAGTGCCAGAGATGGATTGGGTGGCGGAGATCTTTTGGAGCGTGTAAGTTCTATGGCGTATGAACGGGGTTTTTGAAAGCGCTTACAGAGCCGTTCTTCAGCGGGGCACTGTCGACGCCATATGCGAGCTTGACGGCGTTCTTAGTGAACTCGCCAAGGCCAGTGATGGGGAGATACTCCTTGTCGGGACTGGCGGCCTCGAGGAACGCTTCGGCCTATGTGTAGTGAGGTGTCAGCGTGTCAAGAGCACCGCGGAAAAAGAGACGCGCCTTTTTGACACAGTCAAGGACATAGGGCTTCCCTTGGCCATCGCGGTACGCGCCGACACCGAGGTTGATCTTGCGGGGGTCCTTGTCGGCCTTGAATGCCTCGGTGACGCCGAGAATTGGGTCGGGAGGACCTGCGGGGACAGCAGACCAGGTAGAAAGGGAGCGGAACGCGCCGACACCAGCGCCAGCGGTGCGACGAGCGAGCGTGGCAGCGAGCATGAGGGCGGAAGAAGAAATAATAAATTAGGTTCCTTCCGCGTTGATCCCACTGGTCGGGGCCAAGGCCGAAAGGCACACAAGGCCAAACAAACTAACATCTAGACTCCCGATCTGGACTTGTGTCGCTAATATTTAAAGCAATTGACTCACTTGACACTCTCACTAGAACCTCCATGGCCGACCCTCAAGTCCAGTAAGCTCCCCCCAACTCACACTGTCCCAAACTCGTCTCAACGTCCCCAGAGCCGCAGAACCCGCCGCCGCCGAAGGGCCGTCCAAGAACGAGCTCAAGAAACGCCAAAAAGCCCTGGAGAAGGAACAGAAGGCCGCAGAAAAGGCCGCAAAACAGCAGGAACTTGCACAGCAGAAAGCTTCTGCCGACGTTGTCTGTCCTCGTCCTCGTTGCCAAAAAAAATTGGATTACTCATTCGCCGATCGATAGGATTATGCGACCGAATTTTATGGTCCTCTCCCTCTCAATCAGTCGCAGACACGCCCTGGGCTTCCCCGCGTCCAGATATCCTCTCTTTCTGCTCGCGACGGAGAGACCGTCCTGTTCCGTGCCCGCGTTCAGACGTCGCGTGCGCAGGGCAACAAGATGGTCTTCCTCAACCTGCGCCAGCGTGCCGACTCGGTACAGGCTCTTGTCACCGTCACTCCCGAGAAAGTCTCGAAACAAATGGTGAAATGGACTTCTGCCTTGGCCGACGAGTGCATCGTCCTTGTGCACGGGGTTGTCAAAAAGAGCCCCGAGCTCATCAAGAGTGCAAGTGTGGGGGATGTAGAAGTCCTCATCTCTCAAGTGAGTGAATTCATTCATTTACAAATACGCTTGATCAACTTGGATCACAGATTCATCTCATCTCTGGAATCGATGGACGCCTACCATTCACGTTGGACGACGCGTCTCGCGCTGACAACGATGAAGCGTCTTCCGACCAACAATTCAGTCGGGTCTTGCTTGAGACACGACTCAACAACCGAGTCGTCGATCTCCGAGTATGGTTCCCCTTCTGGATCCACTACATTCTTAATATTGTCGACACAGACACAGACAAACCAAGCTGTTTTCAAGCTGCAGTCTGCAATAGGCGATCTTTTCCGACAATTCCTCAGCAGCAATGGCTTTATGGAGATTCACAGCCCAAAACTTCAAGGCGCTGCCACAGAGTCGGGAGCGTCCGTGTTCAAAGTCAGCTATTTCAAAGGTATGGCCGCATCTAGTGCCCCGAATCGCTCAGTAACATTTTGAGCAGGGAATGCTTTCCTTGCGCAATCTCCACAGCTTGCAAAGCAGATGGCGATCGCCGCCGATTTCGAACGAGTCTACGAAATTGGGCCCGTCTTCCGTGCTGAAGATTCCAACACTCATCGTCATCTTACCGAATTCATGGGACTCGATCTGGAGATGACGATCGAGGAGCACTACCACGAAGTGATGGAGCTGCTCGACAGTCTCTTCCTGAGCATTTTCCGTGGTCTCAAGGAAAAATACCAGAATGAAATCTCAATCGTTGGAAAGCAATTCCCTGCTGACGAATTCAAGTGGAGGGAAGGACCCGAGGGAACACTGAAATTGTCATTCCGGCAGGCTATTGACATCCTCGTTGAGGATGGTGTGCCCAGAGAAACCTTGGATGACATAAAGTACGCGCCATATTTCCCTCGCCTGTCAGATGCTGAGAAAATGGTCCATCCAGCACGGAGAACGAGAAGAGACTTGGTCGTCTCGTCAAAGCGAAGTACGACACTGATTATTTCATCATCGACAAGTTCCCCATGGAGCTTCGTCCCTTCTATACTATGCCCGACCCGGAAGACCCCGTAAGTAGCGATCGACAACTCGGGTATCTAAAACTCACTCTATTACCCAGACGCTATCGAATTCTTATGATTTCTTCATGCGCGGCGAGGAGATTTTGTCGGGGGCCCAGCGTATCCACGAGCCTGTCCTGCTCGCCGAGAAGATGCGTAGCAAGGGCGTCGACCCCGACTCCATGAAAGGCTATCTCGATGCCTTCCGCATGGGCTGTGCACCCCACGGTGGAGGCGGAATCGGATTAGAACGGGTGCTCATGCTTTTCTTGAAGCTAAATAACATCCGTCGAGCATCAATGTTCCCTAGAGACCCGAAGAGATTGGAGCCCTGAGCTTGTAGGACACCGCTGTACACAAATGCAATTCACAGATCCGTTTGCTGCCTTGCGTCTCAAGGCTACCCCCCCGCTCCGAATAGCGCTAAACCGAAGACTTCTGGCTCCACAAGTAATTCGTCTTAACAGGTGAGGCGCATATAGCTCCTGGCGAGGAACGTCCACTACCACCCGCAGCCTGAACCATGTCCATCGTGAATTCGAGAGCGTACGAACACCGGGATGTGTGCCAGCCAAATCAGCTCGGTTGCCCAGATAACGTTTCCCCTACAGGGGAGGGAGGCCCCGTGTATTCCCCCCCTGGAGTGCACAGATTGATCGGTGTTGTGTCGGTGGCCACGTTGATCGCCCTTGTGCTCTTGCTTTGGCTAGGGTTTGGCGCTTGGCCCAGGCGGAAAATCCGGGACCTTTGTCGACGTGAATTCACGTCAGATTCCTCGCCGGTAAATGAAGGAGGAAGGAACGTGGTTACCGGGGCAAGTTCTCAGAATGCGTCGAGGCAAGAAGAGGTCAAATGCAGTGTTTGAAGGTGAGACGCGCGGTCGGATATGGATAAGATCCAAATTGATAGTAGAACAGTGTCCCTAGAGACGTTGGCAGTTCGGAATTACAATAGCCATCCCTTCAGGCTGAGCGCTGTCAGCCTGGATGTCCGCATCCGCTAACGGCCGGAATTTTCTTGTCGTTGTACTTCCTGTGATGGCAATATTTCTTTCAAATTACTTGTATGTCAGCTGAGCATGGCCAAAACAAGTAACTAAGATCCTCGAAGCATGAATTCCTGTTCAGACAAACTCTGAGGCTGAGGCACTGGACTGAACTGCAGGAGGAATATCGAAAATTGCTAGTATGTACTTGGTCGTTCCGGCGTTTATCGCAATACATAATTCTACAAATGCGTGGCAGTCAATCTCCCTCTACCCGCGCATGAGCCCGCACAGGGCTAGTGCAGCCTTCATGGTATCCTCATCGGGTTCCCCTGCTTTCGATCTAGCGCTCCCACTCCAGGATGAGTTGCAGGAGCTCGGGGGTGTTACGGCCTCTTCGAGCTCTACATCAGTGTCTCCGTCGGCGTCGAGAAGCAGTCCTGGCACGCCTGCGTTTTCGTCGTCCTTGCTGGTAAGGCGGCGGCGCGCGCAGGCCCACTCCAGAGTGCGCATGCGCTGTCCCTGGCCGAACTCGACGAACTCGCGTGCCGGGGAGCTGGAAGGCGGGGCGATGGGTGAAGAGGCCATGTTTTCCCAAAGGGGCGCGGTCGGATTATGGCGGCGGGAGGGGGTGCGGGGTGCTGGGGCGCGCAGCTCGGAACGCGACGCGACTCGGTCGAGGGAGGGACGCCTAGACGCAGACGTGGAAGCAGAGCTAGAAGAGGCCCTGCTGGTCGCAGAGAGCTGTTTGCGGTAGGGACGTGTAGTTGTGGTGTTCGTGATGGTATCGAGTTGGGTTTTGCGTGCTCGGCGGGAGGTGGCCCTGCGTTCGGTTTGGCGCTTGTTCTGGAACCAGATAGTTACTGATTGCACTTCCCTGGAGCTATATTGTCAGCAACGCGTCTGTAAACTAGATGTGGCACCTGCGTACATGTCGACATCTTTGGCCAGCAGTTCGCGTTCCTCGAGTGAAGGGTGGGAGTTGTTGTGGAAAAGCTGCTCGAGGACAACGATCTGTGCGTTGGAAAAACGATTGCGAGTGGTATGGGTAGATGAGGTTGCGAGATGGTAAAGACGGTCTGAGGTAGTACGAGACATAGTTGGTATTCGGAACGTGACCCCACCGCGGCGTAAAAAAGCACGTGATGGCGTGGTGATAGAAAAGTGAACAATATTACAACATATCGGTGGGGTAGATTTCAATAAAATGCATTAACGGCTCGGGTCGGTATGCAAGGGCAGCACCGCCCCACGTTCTTCCTCTCAATGTCTCCGGCTCCTCCGTCTGTCAGAGTTTCCGTGACCCATGGCACTCGTGGGCATGCCATTCCCCTCCAGAACTGCTGCGATCACCTCTGCCGGTAGATCAATATGCACCCCGTCCTGGTACGTGAACGCGTCCAGAGGCGAATACGCAGGCGGGTCTCGCCTGGTCAGCATTTCAGACGATAGCTGGTCATCAGGCTCGCGATTCGACGAGCTGCTGCCGCCGCTACCTGTCCTCCGGTGGGATGGGAGCGCCTGCAAATGGATATCACGGATATTAGGCGTGGGCGGGTTGGGCGTCATGGGGGACTCAGGGGGCGGGTGTACCTGGATCGCCAATTCTGAGCCTGAGTCGGACAAGGATGCGGCCATGTGAGTGAGGGAGGGACGATGACGCCGAGGCGTGGCAAATGGGTTTCTCGCACCTGCGGCGTCTGGAGAGATCGATCTAGAAGATATCGCGGGGGAGGATGAGGGGGAGTGCTCGTCTTGGTTGCCTTCCTCGACGTCGCTTGGTAGATTAGTGTTCGCCGGCGCGTGGAATGGCAAGTCCGTAGGAGAGATGTAGCGCGACGTCGATGGCCCAGGAGCACTGAGGTCGGGAGGATCCTCGACAATGGGGGTTATTGGCGGAGGCGGAGTCGTTGGCGGGTCATTGAACAATGAAGTTCGCAGAGGGGAAGACACCTGCCCTCCGCCGGGGGGTTTGGGTCGACGCGAGCGATGAGACGAACGCCGTGACATTGGGGAGGATGCGCTGGGGGTGTTGTTCGGGGTGTGCAGGGCCCCGTCGCCTCTGGCCCGTACACGGCCACCGACGTCCAGGAGGATGCTACCACGCTCACTACCATAGGCTGGAGGCGGTGCAAGCGTTCCAACACTCGGAGCAAGCCCCCACTTCTTCACGTTGGCTTCGATAAATACGAAACCAGCTTGCCCCAGGTTCACATGGACACTGCAGGGTCCGTCGGCGCCTATAGTCGGGAATAGGTTCCAGCGGCTCAGCCCCACAAACGCATCTTCAAGCTTTCGACCATTGCGCGTGAAGAATACGGTCCCGGTGCGAGGGCGATAGCCCAGCCCCAAAACATCACCCTCCTTTGAGACGAGGCCCGAATGGAGATGCTGTGAATGGGTAGTTGTGGGATTTGTCGCCGTTGGAGTGATACGCAATAGAGTATCGATTGAGACCGGGAAGACGGAATGCGGGATAAGGCTTGGTGGCCAATCCCACGGCAACAGTGGTGGGCTCGGGCAGATCGAACATCTTGACCTCCCAGTAATAGACCTCGTTTAGCTTTGGGAGAGGAAGGTTCGACTGGACACATGACGACGAGGCGGGATCGGGAAGGAAAGTGATCTCTGTGCGAGCATGGACGATGAGGGAGTTTACGGTCTCGTAATCAGGCTCAAAGGACCAGGCAGACACGCCCTTCTCCTGAATCGATAGGAACTGCGAGAGAGTGATGTCTGTCGGAAGGGAGTTTGGGAGATACTGGAGCTGGTAGTCTGGAGCAGGGACGATGAGGACGTTACGAGATTGAACAAGGGGTGGGGGTTACGAACCTCGCGCACGGAGATAAGCTTGGCGGACGTGGTCACTGACGCTCTCGAGCCAGCGAGTCTCAAGACCCTCAAAGCCGCCGTCGCCGTCGATGAGCTCCTCCCTGCTCATGTCTACGGGCCCATCGCTGTCGCGCAGCATGATGCCGCGCCTGCGGCGGAGCAGGAGAGCGCATACGAGCACAAGAAAGAGGATGAAGAGTAGTGTGGATAGAATTATAAGGAGAGGGAGAAGGACGAAGAGGGCGTCCTGGCCCGGCAGAGACGGGATGTCGTCGTCGGCAGGAACGACGACGAAGGAGGATTCGCCGTTGTCGCGGAAGGACATGGAGGAAGAGAGAGCTGTGTCTGCACTGCCACGCCTCTGCTCTACCCATATGTCCACCGGCACCCCTCGTCGCAAGCCCTCTCGGCGTCGGGCAGGCTCGCATCTCCCTCCGCACCATGACAACCACGAGGCCGCTCTCTATTCCATCCGTGCAATGCTCAGAGGGCGCACAGGCTACGACGCATTTCCCGTTTCTTTTCGACTAATTGTCCTGGACACGAAGCTCAGCGTAACTCGCGCGCTCCAATGTCTTCTCGCAAACAGTGTGTTCCGTCATCCATCCGTTGTCTGCATCTCAACTCCTCCAAGACGTCGTATCGGCTCCCCTCTGGAACAGCGAGAAATCGGCCTTCGCCGGGATGCTCACCGTCCTTGACATCATCCATCTCATCCAATACTATTACAAGACCGCCGTGAACTACGATAATGTAAAGACGGATGTCGAGAAGTTTCGGCTCGAATCGTTGAGAGGTATATACTCACGACCTCATCTCATTCCGAAATTTCCGACTCGAGTCCAGATATCGAGAAGGATCTCGGGGTAGCGCAGCCAGCACTTCTCAGCGAACATCCGAACAGCTCCATGTTCGATTCCGCCAAGGTCCTTATCCAGACCCATGCTCGTCGCTTGCCGCTGCTGGACAAGGACACTGAGACCGGCCATGAGGTTATTGTTTCAGTTCTGACACAATACCGATTGCTCAAGTTCATTGCCCTCAATGTCCGCCCTCATTTCTCCTCTGCATTTCACAAAGCTCATGTTGTACACAGTGTCCCTCAGAGATCCAGCAGCTTCATTTGTCTCTGCGCAAATTGAAGATCGGTACCTATGTCAGTTCGTCCGGCATAAGTCCGTTCCATCCCATCGCGACCGCGACCCTCAACACACCCGTCTTCGATGTTGTCCACATGTTCTCGGAGCGCTCGATATCGGCAGTACCGATCATCGACGAGGACGGCATAGTGGTCGATATGTACGAGACCGTCGACGTGATGGTATGTTGCCGGCTCCGTGCAGACCTTCTCTTATTCAAACACAGACGTTGGTGCGTCTGGGAGTGTATCAAAACCTGGATCTTACCGTCTCCGAGGCGCTGAAGACGCGCTCGCCAGACTTTCTCGGGGTCGTCATCTGTACGGCTTCGGACTCGCTACGGACTCTGATGGAACTCATCAAGAAGCGGCGTGTCCATCGCCTGGTGGTCGTGGAGGGCGAGGTACGTCTTGTATTCAATTCGTTGTCGCTATATCACCAACACGATATCAGGAGGAAGAGAAGGCTGGGGGCAAGAAGGGGCGGCTGTTGGGTATAATCACACTGAGCGACGTTCTACGGTACGTCATTGGCGATATCGACATCGGCGAGGGCGTCGAAGAGCCGCCGCAACGGCAACCCCCGTCGTAGCCTGGCTGGTCGCTGCTGTATTTTTACTGGTCGGATGTTGTACTATTAGAGCTTTTCCCTGCTTTTGAAATGCTTTCCAACTATCCAAAGTTACACAGTACTAATTAATACCATGTCATTTCTCTTCCTCGACCACCACGCCTCGTTTAGCAAGACTATAAATGCACCTATTGAAGCCGTGCTGGGGATGCTCCACGATGCTCCTGCGTTCATGAAGCTCAGCCCGCTCATAATCAAGGTGTCGGTGGACCCTACGGATGGCACCAATTACTCGGTCGTGGATAGTCTCGTTTTACCGTTCGGGTACCGTACAGAAATAACGTACCAGGCCAAGATAGTACTCCAAGAGGCGGGGATGAGAGCCGAGAGCGTCGCGGGGGCAGGCACGCGCACCGCCTCGGTCTACACCGCGAAAGCGGTTTCCGAAGGGGTTACGCTCGTCGAGGAGCATGTCAAAGTAAACGTACAACTTGCTGATTACAAAAACCCCGTTCAGTCGCTGATTTTTCTGCTTAATAGTCCTTCTTCTTGCTCCTTCCCTTCATCAAGGGTGTAATCGCGAAAGCGCACACGGAAACGTTGAATCGACTGGCGGCTAGGTTGGAGGAGACTCGACGCTGGTGCATTCAACGCCTACTATCGCCAGAACACTGCTAACTAAACCATAGACTTTTTGGCGTGTCCTATTCTTGTTTTGTATCGCAGAGATGAATCTAGTGCTGTTTGCTGTCGTCCTCGCGCTTGTTCTTGTTTTCTGGCTGGCGAAACGGCATTCGGGCGACCCGTACGGCGAGTTTCATCTTGCATTCAACAGGCTTCCTGCCGACAAAGCTGGTGCCGCCCCGCGCACAGAATGGCTTAACATGGGATACTGGAAGGTGCGTGCGCTTTTCACGTCGAATTCATCAAGCGAAACGATCAGAATAGTACACGACTGTCTTTCCAGAAGCTTGTGAAGGTATTTATTAGCCGGTCGATACACTGACCGCTCATGACTTGCGGCAGCATTAGCATTGAAGCTCGTCCAAGCAGCAGGATGTAAACCAGGAGGACAAGTTCTAGGTTGGGACGGCACAAGCTCATCTATTTTATCTAATATCAACTTGTAGATGTGGGTCACGGCAGCGGCGAATCGCTCATTTTGCTGCTCACCCATCCCTCTGTGGCGCGCCCCTCGCAACTCACAGGAATCACGAGCCTCAAGGCGCACCATGAGCGCTCGCAATCCCGTGTCGCACGCCTGAAGCAGCCAGTGCCTGTCTCCCTCCATGCCGGAGACGCGGTCTACCGCCCGGGGTGCCATGAACATCCTTTGGACCCAACGTCCGCAGGCCAATTCGACACGATTCTCGCCCTCGACTGCGCATATCACTTCCAGCCCCGAGAAACGTTTCTTCGACAAGCGTACGAAAAGCTGCGCCCCGGTGGCTCCGTTGCGCTCGCAGACATCTGCTTCGCACCGGGAGCGCTTCAGACCCGTTGGACGCGCTGGATAACGACCTTCCTCCGGCTCATGCCTCACGAGAACATGGTCTCAACGGACGAATATTTGGCGCAGATGCGGGGAATAGGTTACACGGAGGTGCTGCTCGAGGACGTCACACCGGACGTGTTTCCGGGGTTCATAACATTTCTGGGGACGAGGGGCATGGGGTGGAAGATATTTGGAGCGCTTATGGGGCTGTTTGCGGGAGCAGGAGCGCGATTTGTGCTGGTTGTAGGGACGAGTCCTAAATATTAAATAGGCAACCGGGATTGATTACCTCATCTACAGTACAATGCTTCAGTCTGTGCTTATACCAAGATTCGAGGAACGGAGTTCGCCGTCGCCGCACACGGTGTACGAGGTAAAGGTCAAGGCTAATGTCCGCGACTGGTCCATGTGGAGGCGCTACTCCGAGTTCGACGACCTCCACAGCGAGCTCACAAAGGCCGCACACGAGCCACCTCCTGCCCCGCTGCCCCCAAAGCATTCTCTCTCCATCTTTCGCTCCCACACAGACCCCAAGCTGCTCGAAGAGCGCCGCACAGGCCTAGAAACGTACCTGCGTGCCATCCTTAGCGCTAAAGACGACAAGTGGCGCGCAACATTCGCTTTCCGCGAGTTCCTCGGCGTCCCCATTGGGAAGCAGGGTGCCGACTTTCCGCAGAGCGGCCAGTTCACGCCCGCGTCTTGGCTCGACGAGCACATCGACCTCCAGGGGCGCATCCGCGACATCCGCGCGGACATCAACAAGCGCGATGCCTTGTCTGACCGCGGCGACACGAACGGCTCGCACACCTCCAACGTCGCCGCGAAGAAGAAGCTCGCAGGCCTCATCTCGCGGCTCGGGAAACTCGCTACGGGGCTGCAGGAGCTTGCAATGGGCGGCATGATTGAGGGCGAGCTGCAACGGCGGACGGACATGGTCGCACGTATGCGAGACGACTGCGAGAAGCTCGGCAAGATGGTCACCGTTTCGCGCCAGGTGAACCGTGGGCTTGGTGCTGCTGGAGGCTCGGCGGCGCGGAACCCAGCCCCCGACACGGACCGTGAAGCGTTGCTAGGCGGCGCGTCGTCGAAACCGTTTGGGCGGGTGTTTGGTGCCGCTGCAAAGGCACGAGAGACGGAGGAGACGAGACCTCTGGACGACCACGGGCTTCTTTTGCTGCAAGAGCATAAGATGCAGCAGCAGGATGGCGAGCTGTCTCAGCTGACAGCCGTTATACAGCGGCAGCGGCATCTGGGCGAGGCTATCTCGAACGAGATAGCACTGCAGATCGAGCTGTTGGACGATCTCGCGAACCGTGTAGACGAGACTTCAGGCAAGATAGCAGTAACTAATCGGGAGATGGGCAGGCTAGGATGAGGGGGTTTGCATGTTTCTAATGATACAGGATGGTGGTGTCTACGTGAGGTGGATTAATCTATGTACGAGATGTATAGAGTACATGCTACTGCTTAACCAGAAACCGTCCAACGCCCTGGATCTCACTGTTAGTTGGCAGCATGAAAACAAGGTCAAGGACGAACCTCGTAGCATGCGATCATTATTCCACACGCAGGGGCAATTTTGGCTACGCGAGGCAATAGGCCCGCAAACAGCGCTGTCGTCCCCTCTGTCTGCACGATACGCAGCAGCAATGGTATGCTCGAGGTTTTTGCAGATGACGAGGCGGACATGATCAAAGCCTGCCGTCGTGTTTTGAGGACGTCGAAAGGGTTCGTCACCAGTGCGGCAGACGTGCCGCTGAACGCGCCGCAGAAGAATGCGACACCAGCACCACTCTGGCCGTTCCGCGCAAACAACTTCTTCGTGGTCTCGTAGCCGGCCCAGTATAGTCCGGAGAACGGCACGTCTCGCCAGAGAGTTGCACCGAGCCCGCGCCAGAGAAAGCGGACACCGTGGTCGCGGACGAGGCCACGCACGGAGATCAAGACCGAACGCAGGGTATTCGGGCTGTGGGCATGCGCGGGAGTGGACTGGAGATTTGTGCGGACGAGCTCGAGCGGAGAGATGATGGAGGTGATAGTGGAGCGGGCGATGATGCCTGCGGAGAGCGGAACGACTGCCGCGGGCAGCAGAGGCGGGAGGACCACGTTTAGTAAATGGTCATAAGTCAGCATGTATGAAGTGGCCGAAGGGACGCCGATGACCCTGCCGACAAGAGTTCAGTCCATAGAAACGAGCACAAAAATCCAGAGTGCTCACAGGGTGGTTCCGACCCCCTTCCACAGGCCACGCATGCCCTCTGCGCGCCAGACGTGCCGGACGGCGTCCGAGAAGCCGTTTACCGGCTCTGATTTTAAAAATCCGTGTTCCCAGACGCAGACGAGATTCTCGGCTGCCAGAGGACGAGCAAGAGAGGACATGTTGCGGATACACTGAACATTGGGGGGTTGGCAGCAAACAGCGGGCGAGGGCCGGGAAGTCCGTACTTGGACTGGCTGCGTCTGCAACCGGGTTTTGACGACGTCGAAGGGCGTCACTGTGGAGGTGGGTGTGTTAGGGAATCGGGAGGGACGAGCAGGAGAGGAGACTTGCTCGTCAACGCGGTCATCGCCGAGCCAGAGGCGGCGCCGACGAATTTTGCATGGAGTTCGTTCATGGCCGGACGGGTCAAGGCATGGCAAGTGACAACTGTCACACGCACCCCATTTCGGCCCTTCGGAGAGCTGGCTTCGGCTCACCTTTTCTCGAAAAATACGCGTACAAGAGGCATGTACGCGTTACCGTACAACACCAGCGACTAGTTACCA
>CVRE01178574.1:0-13572 GCA_001179765.1 Crepidotus sp. BD-2015
ATGTATTGTGTTGATCCCTTCGCCGCGGCACGGAAAGATTCACTCTGCGCGTGAAAAGATGTATTGAGAAACCACATCAACCAAAAGGGGGGGTCCGCGGAAATAACATGTTACATGCCGCCCAGGCGGGGATGCGCAGAGACACGCTATGCAGCGCGCTATGCCATATGCGTGTAGAGTGTTGCGTTGGCTTGCCTATACGACGAGGTCGATGCGGGTGACAGCGCACCCCGCGTCGGAATAGAGATAATAATAGAAGGTAATAAGGAGTTAGTATTTGCCACAGTTAATATGTAGATTCAGCACTGACAATCGGTTAATCACGGCCTGACAGCCCGGTGGGCAGATGCTAGCAGATGTTTCACTGTTTGAGGGCCAGAGCCGTTTAAGGTGAACGACATACACAGGTACACGCACATATCATCGAAACGCCGTTGCGCCCTGCGCATTCGTGATGTTTCACTGGCCCGCACACCTCATGCGTACGAGTGCATTTTTCTGATACACATCCAGAAAATTGAAATCAACATACATATGACCGCCTCTCCTTCCACCGGGAGCGGATCTGAACAAATGCATATTAGCATGAGGATACCACTGGCATTGTGGTGTGTGCGTACCAGAATTAGAACGAAGCCACTGCTGGCAAGTGGAGCAGCCGGGTGATGGAAACGTGCGATGGTCGTCGACTTGGATGTGTGAATGAATTCATGAAGGCAGAAAATATCAAATGTATGCGCACCTGGCACCAGTGATGCACTTTGCGTGCGCCGGTAGAATGAGATGTCAAGGACGACTTGGCCACGCAGCATGTTGGGTGTATTTCGGCCCCAACCATCCGCCAATTTGGACCCAAGAACCAAGCCCCACAACTGATACAAGGTGAACTTCCAAGAACCGAGGTGGATAGAGTTGATCGAGATTCTCTGTCAATCCTGGGAGTACTAGTGGACGTGGTGGCGGGAATCCTGTCGTCTGGTCGACTGTCAGGGTGGGAGCAAGAGCGACCAGTGTCAGTATGTGTGTGTGTGGCGCGGAGCGCGCCTCCAGACGGCATTCCGTTTACGACATTCAATTTTGGCAGAGGACCAAGATTGATAGTAGTACTTACTCAACTGATACCTACTGATACGGCCCCGATTCTTTGGTCGCAGTCAGCGTCGCCATCGTAGGGGCGAGGGCCAACGAGAGCAGCTGTCGCTCGCGACTCGACAACCATCGAGAACGCATATGGCGGTGATAAGATTCCACTCCGCGTCTGCGGCGGCGTTGCTCTGACACAGCCAGCTAACGAAGGAAAGCACTCGACACCTAAAAGTGAATCAGGAGTTAACTAGGACGGTCTCACGCCGCAGGCAACATCGGGGGCCGGACTGCTCCCGCGACAAATTGCAAGAAGACTCGAAGAGGAAGTTCAGTGAGTTAGACTCGCCACAGAACATCAAAACGATCATCGGCGACTCGCCGCAAAGTCCATCTGGATACGTCCACTCCGGCCCGAGTTCTGTTTCTCCCGAAACCGAGAAGACATTGGAGACGTCAGCGCTAGCGACGCTTGTGAGGCCGCTTGGTTGGACAGGTGGGATGACACAGAGCCACAGCGCGCATGATTAAATTCGGCAAAAAATCCTGCATGAGTATGCTACAAATATATCAGTCCTGTGCAGCGCAGAATTAACCCTGACCGTCTGCCATTCTCAGATCCCACTCAGCGGCGACAGCTGGTAATGTGCACGACGGTTATTGTGCCGTGGTCCTTTGCAATACTGCGCTTCTGTTTCGCTAAATTGAGCGCCGTGAGCTTATTAACAATTAATTGGAGCGATACGTACAGTTCAGGCTGTACGACGCTGTTGAAGTTAATCCATCGAGGTGGATGAGAAAAGATCAACGGAGGAAAGACAAGTTGAAACAATCCCGGTCAGACGGCGATGAGCCTACACATGTAGTCAATTCTGAATGTTGTCAAGTTTGCGATGTTTCATTGATGATTTGGCATGAAGACTTGATGAAGACTTCAACTTGCATCGAGGCTGAGTGGCTGAGTGCATGCTGCCAGCGCATGCCGCGGTCGGGTCGATCCACTGTAGAGCCTGAGATAGACTTCATTATCGATGGCAAGTTCCAAAGACATAAGTAGCTTGGGAGTGGTGAAAACAAGGACAGAGGTCGAGGTAGTGACGTTGTTGTGACGAGGTGCAGTGTGTCTCATCAGATGCCTGATCATGCATCAATGATTCGACTCCTGACTGCCACAAGTTCTCTCCTGAAGTTTTCTGCGTTCAACAGAACTCTCATTCTCAATCCATCCACAACGACGCAACACAGAACATCATGTACGTCGGTCAGCGTCTTTCCAAAGCAGCAATGAACATGATTGCCACAGAAATCCAATCATGGAGGGGCCACCGTCGTCACATATCTCCCCCAATTTGCCAGAGCCCAGCGACAGAGCACCGTGCGCAATGGCTATATCCCATCCCAACTTCTCGATCTGATAAAGTCGAGCCAGCGCACAGACAGAGGAGGCCCCTCCCATCCCCGCCGACCTCGAAGGTCGCGCGTGTCTATACGGTTATTTTGTCTCGAACGAAATCATGGACGCATACTACTCTACGCATGATCTCGAGCCACCGCCACTACTAAGCCAGCCTTTGGACTATCGCGCGCTTAAACACACGACCCTGCGGAAAGTGGCGATGCAGTTTCAGTTTGACATATATATCGATGACCGGCGCGAAGCCCTGGACGACTTCGCGTTCGTCGGGCTCATCGCCGGTCAGTACAAACTGACCAATGTTCCCGCTAGATGGCAGCTTGAAGCATTTGCCAAAGAGCTGGGGATTACAGAGAAGGTGAAATGGGTTGATGCGGGAAAGAGCTTACCTCGGGTATGCATGCATGCCATCCAACCGCCCTTCCTCTGTTTTGACGCTCCTGTTAATTTTAGTATCAAGGCCGTTCTTTCTGAATTACGACCGAGGGTATTTTGCCAACCTTCCCTAAATAATAAACCAAGTACAACCGTCTGTAGACCAACAATTCTTACGCAGTCATACTGGGCCGCCTATAAGATTCGGCGGCCTACCCATATCGAGGACTTCTGCCAGTGGCTCTGAATCTGTGACTCGCCCGTCCTCTCACTGGACGCATCATCACAATCACAGCTTTTAGGTCTACAAGCATCACTCGTCTCTTAATTATAGCGAACCGCAGCGCGATTTCCACCCGCTTAATTTTTTCCCCATTGGTATACACTCCCACGAAGTCTCCAAATATAGTGGCTCAGCGCCTCTGATTTTGTTTTTGGGCCAGTATTGGTATCACTTGGACCCGGAACGCACAAGATTCCTAGCCCGGGACTAATAACGAAGCCCACCGTTTTCTCCCGCGTTCAAGCCACCGTTCCGATGAACGGGTGTCTCTCATGGTCCATGCCCGTTTCCTCGTACGGCGTGTAGGGATATTTAATGAGAGAAGTTCGTGTTTCTGGCGGTCTGAAGTCAAGAAATCAGTACCGCGCATAGCTCATCTCATCAGGGTGAGCATACTCACCTCCAAATTGCTGGCGGCTACCTGTGCAGCTAGTTCCTCGACTACGAATGTTTCCAGGTCGGCTTTTGCCTGGTCGTTACACTTGACACACTGGGAGAGATCGTAGCGCGCTCCTCTCATATCGAGGACCGCCGTCCTAACATGCTTTGCAGAGGGACAAATCTTCATGGCCTGCGCAAGTTCCTCCATGTGCTCGATGAACCACTTTGGCGGGCGAAGAAAAGTCGGCGCGTCGCTGATATCGGGGTACGGTTCCCAATGTTGTGTTCCACACTCTTTGCCATGTCCTACCGAGCCGCTCCACCAGACAGCTCGGTATATGCTCGGCGGACGCGTCGGATCTTCATGTCCTACCACATCATCGTAGTTTTGTGTGTCCACGAACTTGGCACATAGTTCGGCGGCTTTGTTCCCGCATTCCGTATGGAAGTCATGGAGTTTGAGCAGAATATGCGCCGACGTAAGTTCGGCCGAGCCCTTCCTTTTACTCAGAAAAGGACCCTCGAGCGTGGCTAATGCCGCAGCAATGCGAATATCGTTCAGTTTGTCCGCCGCCGCCGCAAGTCGTGTGTTGTGTGCTATCATAAACACGCGAAAGGGCTCGTCGTCGAGGAAGCTTGTTAATGTTTTCGCAAGCGGCAGGATCGCGCCTAGAATTTGGTACTTGTCGGCGGCGAGCAGCGCCGATTGCACTCCGTCGAGGGTGTGGGGATGCATATCGGTTGTAAAGGGGTAACACAGAGGCAGCAACCGCCACAGGGCCAAACTGTCGTCTTGAACACGAACGATAGGTTTGCCGTCCTTAAACTCGTCTGCATGGCTCATGGGCGAGTCTAGCATGTCTCGGAATACCGGCGACACATGGCGCAAAATGTCTTTGTGGACATGGTAATCAACACGGTCCGTTGTTCGAAGGATGAGGTCGGTTGGGGCGACATCCGAGTCTACATCAGGTTCGCCAGAGAAGGGTGGGTTGGCATCGGTGAATGCCTCCGGAATCGTGGCCGACTGGGGTAACGACATTGAAGTGAAGTCAAAAACCAAAGAAAGCACAGCCACACTTTTGATCCTCTGAGCGAAAACATCTAAGTACATCGAGTTTACATGGAATACAGGGCGGTGCTACACATGTGAGTACAGTGGTCAAAATAAACAACATATCAATACTTCGCCTTGAGAGGGGTGGTAGTAATACTCTCAGGCTGTACGCCCATACAGGCAGCGATATGAACAGGAGCGGCCAAGGCTTTGCATTGACTTTTCCTCTTCGCGACCTCTTCTTCGCTGAAGACCTGGCCACCGACCTCCTTCTCGACTTCCCGTGCGACGTCGGCCAGCCATATCCGGGGTGGACCCTTCTTGCCCGCACTATTCACCTCCCCATCGCTGGGCGGCAACGAAGCAGTCGTCGGAGGGAGGTCGCGGCCGATTAAGCTGACGAAGACACCTTGGCCCAGGACAGGATATGACCCCACCTGGATTCCATGCGGCTTCAAACGCGCCTGCAGTGTTGTGAGGTACGGCGCAATCATCGACTCCGGCCGTCTAAGATCTTATGTGAGCGGACGTATCTCCTCGCAGTTAGCACATACTCGGTGAACACCTGAGTTACCGTCAGCGGAGGGTCAATCAATCCTGGAGAATATGCACCTGAATCCTCAGTGGTCTTTCCGAGCGGGGCGGCAGCGGCAAGAACGGCGTTAGGGCATTTAGCATCTTCTGGAAGAGCGAAGGTATTCCGGGGAAGATGCATAGTTTGCCCTCGAGACGCACGACGGGCTAGAGAGTTCATCAGGCTCGCGCGCTGAACGCTGGAGGACAGGACCAACCACCCAGATGTCTTCCGCCACGAAGATTATCTCCGCGCTTTCAGGGAATTCAGCCATTCTTTCCATGGCGGCACGCTGTTGCGGAGTTTGAGTGGACATCCATGTGCGGTGCTTCACCATCGAGGCCATCCGCGAAAGGGTCTCTGGATGGTGGGCAAGACGCTGATCAAAGGCTTTGGCAAGAGCGACATAAGTGATATCATCTTGATACAAAAGATGAGCTGTGGATGAGGATAAGTAGAGTGCCAAGCTACCGTGGGTAGGGCCTATTCCACCGCTGGTGCAGACGAAGTCGTAGTTTTGTACCATCCTTCTGCTGGCCTCGATGATCTGGTCTTCGTCGTCGGCTATGACTTCGATACGTTTCCTACATTCAAAATGTCCGTTAAGGGAAACGGGATGGGGAGCATCGACGTACAAATCGATGCCATGCTCGAAGCAATATTTGGCAAAGTAATTCGAGTTCATATCGTGCGTCTTGCCATTCAGAATCTCGTCACTGAAGGCAGGCAGTCAGTCAAGATGTCCAGCAGCTATTTCAGAAGGAATGTAACGCACCCAATGATCAGGCAAGCGGCGGAACGAATATACTGGCCTTCTCCCAAATGGTTCTTCGGAGTGGGCGAGACCGAGAACGTCGGTTTCGCGTAGAGCGGAGGTAGACCTTCGCTCATGGGAGGCTGCGTCGACAACGTGCGGTGTGGGAACGAGTATAAAAGTGCTCGTGTGCGTGCGGCTTGCGGTAGCGGATATTTGTGGGGACCGTTCCGTATCGTGGAGAGCAGTCTGTACGTCTGGGGCATTGGCTAGGGGGTGGATGGAGGATTGTTGTCAGAGGCGCATTGCTATAAGGCCGGTGGGAGCAGAGCTAAAACGCGTCAATCATCGCAGCGGCTTTGGCTGGGGAAATTCACGTGATGGATTCACTTCTCCGCGGCCGCTTCCGTTCCGCAGAATGTCGCAATTGTCGCATGAATCCAAGAACAAGTTTATTCAAGGCGATAGCCGCAAATGAATGAAGAACGCAAGTCGAACAGAGATCATTAACTGGATATGAAACTATGTGCACAACCGAATCCAAACGTACAGAAAGTAAATCTATGGCCAATCTAGAGGACAGCAGCACCCATTACGGCCCCGAATACGCCCACGACGATCCCAAGCCAAAGGTTTTGAGAACCCGCGACAAACGAGGGGACAGCTGCGCTGGAGCCCGAAGCAGCGGAGGCTTTGGCGGTCTTGCTGGCGGAGCCGGAGACGGAGGCTGCTTTGCTGGCCGAGGTTGCTGTGGTCTTGGCGGCGGCGGTGGTGCTGGCTGCTGCTGCTGCAGCGGTGCCGCCGATAGGCGCCGTGGACTGGCCGTCGATTTGTGCCTGGACCGCGGCGTTGAAGGTACCGGTCATTCCAGAAAGGCTGTTGGACATCAGAACGGATTTCAAGAGGAATCAGGGGTGACGAACGTGAAGACATGGGAAAAGGCAAGGGCAGGGATGGCGGGGTTACTTGCGTCTTTGAGACTGAGAGACTCAAAGCGAATGAAGCTATATCGGAGGTCAGAACATGTGAGTCTGGACCAGCCCCTGTACCACTTACTACTGGGCGGCGTTGGGTCCGATAGAAGCATCAGGCGTGAAGGTAAGGAAGAGAGGATTCGAGACATCAATGCTGTCGGAAATCAGCTGGAGGCTAGTCTGTTGATAGCGAGGTCAGTAGCCGCATTGTTACAGGTCCCACTGAGACTCACCTGCTGTGCAGAGTTTCCCGCATATATCGAGGCCTTCGCAAGACCAAAGTCTTTGAGCAAGGGCGCGGTGTTATCCTCTTGCCAGGTGATGTTGGCCTGCTGGCCACCGGTAAACCCTATGGCGGCTGTGGGGGAAGTAAACTGGCAAGTGGAATCCGTTAGAGATGTATGTAGGGACGCAAAAAAATGGACTGACGAAAACCCCAGCGAAAGCGGAAGAGGCGAGGGCAAGGGTAACGGCGACGGATGACGCAGAGAACATGGTGGATTGAGGGCTGGGAAAGAGCGTGTGTGTGTAAAGAGAGTGGGTAGGCAGAGGGCCAACGCAAGACGATGAGTGGGCGCTTTAAGGAGACTTGTCACAAAAAAATAACAGGGACGGAGTTTCAATTTCGGCTATCCCTATAGTATTATCCGCTGATCTTCCCACTGATCATATATTTACAGAAGAACTCAAGGGTCGTTGCAAGGCGTCTCTCCAGAGTCCAGGCAGCCTGCTCAGGCTAACGGCAATTGCCCGATGGTACAAATCGTGGCCGTACAGAATGCCAGGAGTTCTGTCTGTCCTCTGTCAGTTCCAACGCGTGGCTCGATTGCTATTTTGATTCTTGGCCTATCCGCAAAGCAACTTGAAGCATCCTGAGCCGTCTCCTTGGAGTTCTAGTCTTCAGCCCCAATCGAACGCTACGGAATCTCCCTGATCGAGGTGTGTCTGTGCGTTGAGGAGCGCAACAAATCACTGTGCATGCGACTTACTTTCTACGATCGCCTTAGCCCTTGGCGTTCGCTTGGCCTGCGTGGCGTCGACGTGCAAGGTGGCTGAATTCCAGTTGGAGCTAGCTGCCATGCTGGAGGTCTGTTTTCCAAAAAAAAATCAGGGACGAGTGGAGATATAACTTCACGGCCAGGGCGTTATTGAATCCAACACGAAAGCCGTAGCTCTGTCCCGAAAAACCAACGTGCAAAAGCTGCGTGCGCAAAACTTGGGAGGAGATTTATTTGCATGACTCTGAGCTTCTCGGGACGAGGACCACATGGCTAGCGCTCTTCCTTTGTGGTCCCATCAGGCTAGAAACTGGAGGTTTTACCATATGAACTAGTCCGTGGTCCTACAATATTCATTACATCCGTCATCCGTCGGAGGGTATCATAGCATTTTGGAGCGGCGAACCAGATGCGCCCCCTCATTCCAACACGGCCGTGTCTGATAAGCGCGAAACAGGGGGTAACGAGGGGTGGAGTGTTAAAGCTCCTTCGGGTCCTTTATAAAGACGTTCGAGCCTTTGGTATTGAGGAACGAGTACTATGGCGGGTCAGTAAGAGAAGGTGCGGGGAGTTCCGGAGGAGTTCGCGCATACCTCCGCCAGGTCGCTGGACCCGTCCCGGTTGTAGTTCTGGTACACAAGATTCGGCTGCATCACGAGGATCAACAACGCAGCAACAGTCTGAGGGGGAGAAACACACCTCAGTCCAGAAAGGCCGTAGACCCGCGGCCTCGAGCATCTCCCACCAGCTCAGGAACTCCTCGAACGACATGTTCCAGATGTGGACCTCAAGCTGGAGTTGCCCAAAAGGGAGGGGACGGCCGGACGCGAGGTAGGGCTTGATGAGGGCCGAAAGTGTCTCGAACTCCCAGCTCTCAATGTCGATCTTCAGGATGTCGATGTGCGTGTGACCTTGATGAGTGCTCAGCGCAGCAAAACTAAAACTACAAGAGAAGGACATACCGTTCATCTTCATGAGACTCTCGAGGGTGTACATTTTGGGCGAGTCGTCCGGCCCATGCTTGTTGGTACCCCCAAGCGCGTACGGCTGGAAATGTGTACGGCTTGCATGCTCCGATGGTATCTGGGGTCCGAATGACTTGACGGTATAGTCGTAGCCCCAGATCTGACAATTACGTGTGTTGCTCAGAATTTCCGCCTCGAAAGAGGACTCGTAGTTTATCCCTATACACCCAATCAGCATTTGACACTCGAGGGAACGAGGGGCGGCATACCGACAGAGTACACGACACAATCTGGCGCGCGCTCGACCCGCGAGAGCCCGCAAACCCATTTCCCGCCGTCTCCCAACGCCCCAAGACGTTGAATTTCATGTGGGCAGTTGTACGAAGCGGGGAAAAAGTCCCCTGAGGATACATGATTAAATCAGGTACTGAATGAGGGGTAGATACACGTCAACTCACACACAGTGTATGCTGGCCATGGGCGCACGTCTGGTGGGAACCTAGAGGTAGCATTCTTAAAACATTGTCCAATAACGCAGCGGGCTACTAACATGACGATGTCCTTGGGGCTGGGCCCGAACTTCTTTATAAGGTGCTTCCGGTCAACCAAGAGTTTGCTGTAAATCCTCTCCGAGCGTGCAAGGCGGCTAGGGAGATCATTGCCGCGCGGCAATCCTCGCATCGGAGAGAACGACGGCTCGGAATCCCTGTATGGTCCAAGGAGGTACAATGCGCAAGCCAGCACGACAAATATGAAGACGCTGTAACGAGGGTTTCGCTGCCAGACATTGCCCATGGTGGCAGATGTGATTGTCGGCTCGTATAGAACGAGTCTGATGAGTGAGCCGGTGCTGACTAGTCCAGAACGAGGCACGAGAAAGGGAGAGTCAAGAGACAGTCCAGCCTGAGGGGAACCGTTTGAGGAGACTCTCCTGGCGGGCCGTAACTAGCCGGAACTCTCCATACAATGATCTTGTGATCGTCTTGGCAAATTTCAGGCCGCCAAGAGCTGCAAGTAAAGATTTTCAACCCGTCTTCGCCACGGAGGCCCCTAGAAACAGAGTGAGTAGTTGGATTCCCTTGTTCCATGTTCCAGCCTTCCAGGGTTCGTTGTGACTATAGACACAGTGAATTCTGAGGTGGGCCCAGACCATCGTATCACATGATTAATCAGTGGCAGTGCTTCAAGGTGTAGGATCGCAAACGACAATGTATGGACTACATGCGGGGGTCGCAATAAGAATAGACCAAAATGTGTAGAGATGAATGAGGTGGATAACTCTATCAAGAATGCGTCCAAGTTTATGAGATGGATGATAGCCAAAGGACGCATAAAGACAGCAAAGCCAGGACTGGCAGGGAGAGCAGGTTGGTAGGCAGCGACGCCGCTGCACCCGAAGTGGGGATCGCGGAAGGGGAGCTCTCTGTAACGGAAGGCGACGAGGAGACGACGGAAGAAGAGGGAGGAGGTATGGATGATATAGTGAATTGTGATGATATCGGGCGCGAGGAAGAGGATTTGGGTGTCGGGATGGACAGCGAGGGGAGCGACGTGTCGACGGAACCTATCGTGATGGTAGCGCCACTTGTGCGTGAGGAGGTACGGGTGAGGCTGGTCGGGATGGCTATTGTGGAGGTTGCGGCAGCGAGAGGGGAGGCGAAGGAGCCCGACATTCCTTTGAGACTTGGGGATCATGTGTGAGGCGGTCATCCCACAAAACTGGACAGAGACACACTTGAAAAATGGCGAGAAGCCCGAGTACGTTGTTCCGTTCACATTGGCAGACGTAGATGTGAAGGCGATATAACTGGGGATCCATAGATACAAGGTAGACTTGTGTGCGAAGAGCAAACTCACTATGAACCCGAATTAGGCCCTGCCAGTGCATTGGGCTGCAGCGCTTCCATTAGCGTAAAAAGAAGATACGCATAGACGAGCCTCACCGTAAATTGGACAGAGTGTACGCTAGATACATCCACGGGCTTTATGGTCTGTACAAGTTGCTAAAGAGCATGGAAATGGCGTCAATTTCCTGCGGCGAGTCGGTGACGTGAATCTGACCTGCTTGCCGGTATAAAGGCCGGCGGTGACTACCCCAATTTCGTCCAACAAGGGTGCAATCCCGTCATCTAGCCATTGCAGTGTGCACGGCGTGCCACCAGTACACGTGGAGCCGTCCGACGGTGTGATAAACTGCGCGTTGCGCAGGAAAGAGAATCAGCTTGAGACCTCCTGCCACATCGGCAAACCTACAAATAAACCAGCGTTGACGAGGAGAGCAAAGTCCAGCGCTAAAAAAGCGAGGATCCAGGCAACGGCGTGCATCTATCGAGATAAAGAGTGTGGGGGGCGAGCGAGCGTCGCGTCGTGTCGTTTTGTCTTCTCTTGGTTATTCTTGCTCGCAGCCAAGTGCAGATGTCCAGCGCATACAGTACACGATGGTACAAGGTCCTAGGAGCACAGAGAAGGTGGAAAAATGGTTTGTTAGCCGTTGCCATTGCCAACGTGATGCTAAATGCCGTTTACGTAATTTCAGTTCGTATCAACGTCCGATCAACATTGTCATCTGATGTCGCACTCTCGTTCCTGCTTTCCACATCTGCACAGATTGTTCCAACGGCGAACCAGATGAGCTTTTTGCCTGTGCTGTAGGGTGTTACACAGTCATCACTAACCCGATGTGCTGGACATAGTACATGGCAGCATCTCAACCATTTCAGACTCGCAGGCGCGGTCCACATCCATCGAGTGAAGGTTCAGGGCAAGTAGGGGCAAGTATCAAAACCGCACCGTTAAACTATCATAGCCATCTTCGACGGCAGGGCTTGCTTCCTCGGTTGGTCGTGAGCTAATATTCATCATCGAGTCTTTGCAGGCCACTGTGGAGACGAACTCTCCCAGCTCACCGCGGAACGTCTTCCGGCTGGGCTCGCTTCTCGCCTCATCGGATGCACGGACGTTAGGACAGTGCTCAAGAACACCATCGAGCGGCTCTGTTGGTGACCTTACCAGGTGCGTCGTCGCCGTGCGCTCGTTTTTGCTGTAGAATTACAGGAACTGGACGAATGATGTCGCGCCACCTGGTGAGCCGGGTTTCTGTTGGTCCAGTAGCTGGTCGAGCTCGCTAGCTCGTTGGTCTTCAACCGAGGCCGCAGACAACCCATCCATGAAATAAACCAGCTTCGGATTACAAAACGAACTGACCTTCGGGTGAGCTTGCTTGTCTTTATTTCGCCTTCCAAACCTCTAATTCAAAGAGCTTCCAAGAACTTTCCGCCTTCTTCTACGACTCGACTTTTAGTCTTCCTGGCTGTTTTGCCGACAGCTTTGGTTGGGATTTTTTTGACCCACCAACTTGTCAAAAATCCTACTCAAAAGTTACCAACCCAGGTCATAATCAGACAGCACGATACACCGAGAAGATCGCAGGTCACCGCACAACAACGGCAGTTCCGCCTCCTGCGGGGACAAGCCCCACGGGGGCGGCATGCCTGATCGAAATTTGTTGTGACTTCCCCCATATATTATTCGCAGGCCCTATGGACACTTGGAGACGCGTCAATCCATCCAACAGCCACATATCTTCCAGCACTGTACCTTCGCTTGACTTTATGATGCTCACCGCTGTCATTCGTGACTCTGATCGAGATTCTGAGTTCTCACACTTCAACCTCTTTTTTCGGAATCCTCGCTTCAAGAGCAAAACCAACTGTTCCGGGTGGAGAGATAGACATGTACTTGTCCTTTTCCTGAGGCAACGAAGCGAAGATCAACCTCATGGCATTCAACGAATCACTTGCCCAAATTTAGGACCTCGACGTGTTGGACAACTGGATATCTAACTAAAATCAGGAAGTGTCTTCCTTGCCACATCGACCGCGGCGGTAGTCTCTGTCAAAGAGGCTGTGAAACTTGGGTGAACGAGGGCATCTACGCTCCAGGAAATTCACTTGCCAGTCTCGCGATTCTCTCTGCTGCACGTTCTGAAACATCACTCCCACAATAGTCAATTCTCTACTGCCAGCCCAGCCCAAATCAATTTCTGTCAACTTGTCTCTCGGGCGCCGTCGGGAGAGATGTCTCAGCATTCCTTCGATGTATCTGTATCCAATAGGACGATAGTACAACGTTCCTGTCCTTGATTATCTCTGCCACTGTGGTACTGTCGTGCTTCTCAATGTATGTATGTAAAAGAGTCGGCCGGCCATCGCTGGAGCCTTCCGCGTCGGGCATGCCGCACTGACGCGAAGAAACGTGCGCGAATTCGCGGTCACACTCTGATCGTTTACTACCGAGCAGGTGAATCGGAGAAGTTCATTCATTTGATAAACCAGCTGTATTCGAGCCACGACCATAGGATATCTAACTGATGATCCAGGATAGTTAGATAGAGGGAGCCTAATGGGATACATCCAGTTGAGCAGAGTTCGACGGGTGAATGTTGGATAGAACCGAATTCGGGCCATTTTTCATCGACCGGATTAATCACAGCCGTGAAATAACTCCTGCAAGACATCCTCGAGCGGCCGTTTGGCCTAACGGCTGACGGCTCGGTAGGGCAAGGGAGGCGCTGAACAAGTGTCACCCAGTCCCGGTCGGGGCTTCCCGATTGACGGGTCCGGATCGAGCCTCTACACTGACATTCTTTTTTCGCACAGTGCAGGGCCTTTTAGACTCTTGTACTTCCCAACCAGCGTACGAAGGGGGCTGATAT
>CVRE01178591.1:4102-17574 GCA_001179765.1 Crepidotus sp. BD-2015
AAAGCTCACTCAGACGTCACAATCGAGCAACTTACTGGTGGCGCCATCTAATATGGCGACGTAGGGTTTCCGTAGCGAGGTAAGCAGCAGGTCCAGTTCAAATCTGGGGTAGTTCTGTTATTCAGCTCTTCTCCTTCGGAGAGGTAACATTGCACTCACTCCTGCTTGAAGAAATCTAGAGCTTTGTGGCGAGTTTTCTCATCGGCGGCGTCGTTGATCACCCCTGGTTATCCAATCAAAACCCTGGTCGCCGGTCCATGAAACTTTCTTACTCGCGACATCTCCCCCTGCACAAAACGCGCGTCCAGCGCCGACTCCAGCAATGACGCTTACCAGCTCGCCGCGGTTCCATTCCTATATTACCGGACGCGTCAGAAACCGAGTGTTTCCCAAGTGGGACCCGTATAACCTCAATCTTGGGCCGCAGCAGATTGAGCATGTCATCATTCAGGGCATTCAATTTGCGAGGGCGGTTTAGAATAAAGGTACGCAGAGCCAGGGTAGACTCAAACCGCACTGAAGGCTTGTGGATTAGTTGGCTATGTGAACTACCGGAGGACTGGATAAATGCATGCATACCTCCGCTTCCGCGTCCGACGGCGGCTTCGTCCCGGCAACTCCAGACATGTGCTTAGCGATTGCTCTGGTCCTGTTCGCTGCACTGAGTTTACGGGACATGAAGCGCGCCGACGCTGCTAGCATTGAGGAACGTTGTGGTTTCCGCCAAGGGCTTCAGGGTTTGTTCACGGGGAGCCGCGTGTGACGTTCGCGTGACCTGACGTGACGCGCTTGCCATTGCCTTTTATGGCCGACATTCCTCTCCCAACGGCCGGGACGCGCCTCAGTCTCTCGGGGAACACAGGCACCGTCAAATTCGTTGGAGCAGTCGACAATACCACAGGAATTTGGCTTGGAGTCGAATGGGATGATCCCAAACGCGGCAAACACGACGGTATCAAGGACGGAAAGCGATATTTTACTTGCCGGTGAGGCCTGTAGTTGGGCACCATCTGTGCCTATCTAGAGCCCGTGAATAGGATTTCGAATGCAGGATCCTTCATCCGTCCAACTGCCGGAATATTCTATGGCACTTCGTTCCTGAAAGCTTTGCACACGAAATATGTCGAGCTGCCACACGGGTCTACATCGCAAGAAAAGGTCATGCTAGGCTCGTCAAACGGTGCGATAGAGGTAGAGGCTGTGGATCTTGACAAAATCCGTGGAAAGTTTGCACACTTGGATCGCCTCCGCGAAGTGAGCCTGGACAGCGAAAGTGTATCTGGATACGATGAGCCGACAGGATCTATCCGAACAGCCTGTCCAAGTTATTCGTTTACTAATTGATTCATTTTCTCATTGCTCATCGTTCCACGCAGATGTTCGCGGCCTCGATCTATCCACGAGCTTGATTCCCAGCTGGGACATCATTGCATTGATTTCTGCCGAGCTCCCGGCGCTCCAACGACTAGCGCTCAAGTCAAGTCATTTCTACTCATGGTGGCGCCGCTCCGCACTTACCCAGCTCTCAATACAGTCGAAATCGTCTCCAAGCCCCAAAGAACCCTTCGGCGATGACCCTTGCTTTCTCCAAGTTGACTGAACTGCGGCTCAACGGCACGCTCATGACCTGGAAAGAAATGCAGCGCGTCACCGCAGCTATGCCCGTTCTCAAAATTGTTGAGATGGGTTACAATCTCATTGATAATGTATCCTCAGCCGACGCGGCTTCCGGATCCACGATCGAGACGATTAACTTGGACAGTAACGATTTACGCGGTTGGGTCGACATTTGTGACGCCCTAAGACCGTATTCCTCGTAAGTGGATGCATTCCCCATGGATTACACCTCTGTCTCACGTTCTACAAGATTAGACCGCATCGTCCTGACATCCAATAGAATCGACAAAATACCTTCTCCCGACAAGGAAACGCTCGACGTGAAACACCTTTCGCTGTCGTTTAACCGGCTAGAATCCTGGAGTGATATTGACGCGTTGTCCGCCTGGTGCCCGACGCTTGCCACGCTCACCCTTATCGGCAACCCCTTGTTCGATGGTTGGCACCAGGAGTCTATGTTCTTACGTTCCTCCCCTGACATTCTTCACGTAGATCCCGTGCACGCCCGCAACTCTCGGCAACTCGCGATTGCGCGGATCCCATCCCTCGTGGCTCTAGACGCCGCAACCGTGGGTCCATCTACTCGCCATGCCCCTCCCTAACTCGATCCGTGCCAGATTTCTACCAAAGAGCGCATTGACTGTGAACTCTTCTACCTCTCCCACATCGCCCGCCATGCCCCCAAATCAGAGGAGGACCGTAATCGCACCCACCCGCGCTGGGCCGCACTCTGCGAGAGTAGGTTTCAAAGTCTATGCGTCGTCAACTGCGCCCCGCGATTGATTCCCGCCTGAGCTCTTCCCCAGAACACGGGCGTCCGGACGAATACGATAGTGATCAGCACCGGGAAAAGTTGAGCCGGCGCCTTATGGGTATGTCTTTGCCTCGAGGTCGCAAAAATCCGGTACAACTGACGGGAATGCTATGGTGTCTAGACCTCAATCTGTATCACTGTTTCGCCGCCCCGCCCGCGAACGCGGACCAGGAAACAACTAACAGCCTCCTCGAGGCCACGGAACGCATTACGCTGCGCGTTCTTCCAACAATGACTCTTCGGGCATTCCGGCTGAAGGTCTGCAAGACCATGAAATATAGCGCGTCGAGTACAGCCATTTCATTATGGCTCCAGATGCAGGATAGCTCCTGCGCGCTGCTCGACGGTGATCGGGACGCGCAGGATTTGGCATGGCTGGGCATAGAATCCGGGTCAAACCTCATCTTCACGACGAATGAAAAGTGAACATTTTATTGAGTATTGAGTGACACTACACATGATCCAGTCCTAGACACAGCACGGTAAAGAGATGAACCAGGGCTTGAGACATTCACGAGGATTGACCGCCGCCGGTGGTGAAGCGTGTCCTTTGGGATAAGTACATAGCCCGTTCGTCCGTTCATCCTTGGTCCGTCCCAAATCCGTCCCGTAATCTAGATGGTAGAGGCCTCGTGTACCGTCGACGCCGCGGAAATAGGCTACCCATGGGCCAGTGTCTTCGCCCATCATCAGTGTCAGCGAATATTTGTAACGTGTCCTCTTGTCGACAGTTGCCAAAGCGGGTATGGTACGCCAACGATCCTCACGGTGTGGTAGGTATATGCTGTCCTGTCCTGTCCTCGCAAGAGTTGCAGTTACGGGTTCCGAAGGGCTGGCTGGATTGTACGCGAACGCTCCTCACGATGTTTCCAAGGGTCCAACGAGAAGTTGTAGTACAGGGGCGGCATATAGAAAACACCAATTTCGAGGCAAGAGAGAGAGAGAGACAAGGAGAACTTAGCATCGTCCATCACCAACGGAAAGACACCATCCGCGATTCCTGTTTTGGCCTGTGTCGGATTTTCCCGTAGCCAGCCAGTTTTTCCACTTCAACGGGACCATCCAGCATCTCCGTTCCTGGGCGGCCTGTCGTCGAACCGGTCTTCCTTCTCGTCGCGGCGCTTGTCATCCCTGTCCCTGCGACGGTCATAATAATAATCAGGGCTGCGTCGACCATCATAACGCCCTCCCCGTTCATCGTACCCTGCAGGCCTTCTATCATCGTCCCTTCGGGGAGACCTGGCGGGGCGGCGATCGTCATAGTCGCTCCGGCGGGGAGGAGGCGAGCGGGAGCGGTCCCGGCGGTAAGAGGAACGTTCGTCCCGGTAGCTACCACGATCGTCGCGGTGGCCACGGTCGCGGTCGTCCCTGTAGCTGCTGCTGCGCTCGTAGCGATCGTCGCGGCGGTCATCGCGGCGGTCGCTGCGATGATAGTTGTCCGGACCAGCGCGCTATCGGCATCGTCAGCGACGCCATGTAGACAAGGATAACATTGCAACCCACGGATTCATCAAGCGAAACGCGGACGGGCCGGCCGCGGAGATCCTTGCCGTCGAGGTCCTTGACGGCGCGCTCGGCGTCTTCCCGTGAGAGGTACTCGAGAACTCTGTGGCATGGACATGAGAAGATGTACGAGAACAAAAGATGCAGCGCACCCCTGGTCACGGTAGTCGCGGTCAATGTCGGCGAAGGAGACGCTCCCAGCCTCGCGTCCAAAGTCCTTCAGATCCTAAGAGCGGGGAGGGTAGCATCAGGGGCGGTCCATCGGGAAGACGAGTCGGGTCCAGGAAGAGGTGACCAGTCCATGTCCATGTCCATGTCCATTTTTACCCGTGGGGAGAGAGAGAATGCGGCCACCAGACGAACGAAGAACGAGGACCATCACGACCACGACCACTGGAGAAGAGGCTTGCTCCTCTGGGACCATGGACCACCAAGCGAGAAAGGCCAACCGAACACCGCGCGAGGACGAGAACCGAGGAAAGCCGTACCTGCCAGCTGGTGTCACGTGAAATGCCAGATACGACGAGGCGGATTCCAGGAGGTCTGCGGGAACGGGGAGCGCTGGCATCGAGAGGATATTAGACAGTGGTGGCGGCCAACAAAAGCCAGCTTACCCGTGTCCACCCCTTTCGCCGCCCTCGTAAGGGTCCCGGCGAGGACGGCTCTCTTTAGCGAACTCCACGACGATGCTGCGAGGTAATCAGCGACTGGGTGCCATCCAGCTAGATCTGCACTAACGTCTGGCCCATGAACTGCTTCCCGTTGAAGTTGGTCACGGCATCCTCAGCGTCCTGAATTCAAATGGAGGAGTCAGTGCCGGCTTAAAAAAGGGGGAAAAAGGCCAGCAAAGCTTGCCTTTGCGTTCTCAAACTCGACAAAGCCGAATCCTGTTGCGGGTTTGTTGAGCGTGTCGTCCGGCGGACCGTTTCTATTGGACGAACCGGTCATGACGCGGCAGTCGATAATGTTACCATAGCCCTTGAAGAGCTCAGAAACATCCGAGGACTGGGCATCAGCATTCAGTCCTAATGCAACCAGGGTCAGGGAGTATAATGGAGGAAATTTGGGCCTTACTGCCGAGGTAAAGACGTCTAGACATGGTTGTACGAAGAAAAGACGATAAGGTTCGATAGCTGAGTTTGAATTGATGGCCATGTGGTCTGCAGCTGGGGGTGGTCCGTGCACCGGCGCCAAAAAGTTGCGCACAACTTGCAAGACTACTGCAGATTTGCGGGCCGTCAGCTGCTAGGATTTGCGGCGCAGCCTCTGTGCGACGTCGCTGCCAATTCAGTGAAAGCACAAACACATCCAACGAACGCTATCGCGAAACAATGATGTACATTTTGGAATAAGTAAAACCCCAGCATGGATGGGGCCACGAGAGGAAGAGAAATAGTCGGTAATATCATAGTAGAGGCCAAGTGCATGTCCGGCTAGTGCTGGCTCTGAGACCAGTCGATGGCGTTGATGTCGATCCCCTCTTGGACCATCTCCCACAGTGGGCTGGGGCGGGCGAGTCAGAACAGAATATCACAACGACAGAAACGACGACAAACCTCATCTCGCGTAGCGTGTGCACTGTGCGCACGATGTGCTGAACCACAAAGTCTATCTCGGCCTCGGTCGTGAAACGGCCAATGCCAAACCGTAGAGACGAGTGGGCCATATCCTCGGCCGCACCTGGAGGCCGCATCAGCGACACTGCGCGCGCGTAAAAAGCAAAGACGTGTACCTAAAGCCCGGAGCACGTATGATGGTTCAAGCGACGCTGATGTGCAAGCACTGCCCGATGATAGAGCGATATCCTGATGTAAAAGGGCAGTTCAGGATCCATTAATTGAGATGAAAAAAACATCCGCTACAGACCTTCAGGGCCATCAGCAGACTTTCACCTTCGACGTACGAGAAACTCAGGTTGACGCATCCTGGGTAGCCATTGACATCCCCATTCCGGACAACGTGCGAGACCTGTGAGTTGACACTCTTCACGAGGCGGTCAGAGAGCCCGGCTATCCGCTTGTGGTCGCGCTAAAAATCCCAGGGGCATCAGCGACCAGTGTAATTTGATGCAAGACAGCAGAGTCGAGTCAGTACCCCTGCACGCAAAGGTCACAACCGAGCTGAAGGCGCAGTGCGTCGCTTCACTTGGTTCAAGGGCGTGCGAGTCTCATCATCCCCGACGATAAATGGGTGGACTTACGGTCATCTCCATTTTGGCAATCCGCGCAGCCTCACCGATACCCACGACCAAAGGGGTGGGAAGGGTGCCGCTCCTCAGACCGCGTTCCTGGCCTCCACCGCTGATGATGGGCTCCAAACGAACTCGGGGCCGCCTTCGGACGTACGCCGCACCGATTCCCTTGGGACCGTAGAGCTTGTGTCCCGATATGCTCATGAGATCGATGTTCATCTCGTTGACGTCTACCGGGACTTTGCCCACTGCCTGGGCGGCATCGGTATGGAAATAGACCCCCCGGTGCTTGCGAAGGAGCTCGCCAATTTCTTTCATCGGCTGAATGACCCCCGTTTCGTTGTTGACAGTCATGATTGAGACGAGGGATGTGTCCGGTCGGATCGCGGCCTCGAGCGCTTCGAGGGAAACCAGGCCGTTTGTCTGCACTGGGAGGTAGGTGATGTCGAATCCCTCCTCGCTCAACTTCCGGCATGAGTCGAGAACACATTTATGTTCCTAATCATTATGAAAAAATTGGTANGCCTTGCACGGGGGGGGGGGAACCAACGTACGGTTTGTGTGGTTATGATATGCTTCTTTTTCTCCTTGTGAAAGCGAGCAACGCCCTTGATGGCCATGTTGTTCGTCTCTGTGGCGCCGGAGGTGAAAACAATGTCCTTTGGGTCGGCGCCAATAAGATCTGCAACATGCTAAAATAACACGATATGAGTGTTCCTGATCACCGGGAGGATGCTCGAGCCGTGCGGCTGGCTTACCTTGCGGGCGTCTTCGACCGCCTTTTCTGCTTCCCACCCGTACGCGTGTGTCCGACTATGAGGGTTCCCGTACTGATCAGTGAAGTATGGAAGCATCGCGTCAAGGACTCGGGGATCCACGGGCGTTGTGGCCTAGGTTAAAAATGAGCTTGAAGGCAAACGATTGAGAGCGGACCACGGACTTGCATGTCCAGATAGATAGGCCGAGCCTTTCCTTTCTTCCGAAGAGTATTCTCGAGATTGAAACCAAACATGTCTGAGTGAAAGCATTGGCAGAGAGACCAGGGTTAATCGGAGCAACGCCTACCTGATCTCGGTGTAAAGTGGCTCTCATCCTGGTACGTCGATGGAAGGTCCACAACTCTCGCTCGGTCGGCGCCCGAGGGCTGAACAAGACCACGCCGAGCACCGACAGACGAGGCCGTCGTCGTCGTCCGACGAACAGCTGCGCGAGATATCTTCGACAACATGGCGGCAAGAGCTACGAGGGCGTTTTTACAAAAGCGGCATGCCATGTGACCAATGATCCTGTCGGCTCCAAATCCCGAACTGAGACTCAGGTTGACTCAGGGTATCGAGTTCCATTTTAAGCAGGAGCCGCATTCCAAGTTGCGTGAAAAGGCTACTAATCACACCAAGAATCTCCTTGATTGCGACATTTTCTCTGATTTTACTGAGTTAGGTATATTGGTTCAGATAATAGTAACAGTAACTAAGCTACATGTACTAATACTCAGACTAGCATGGCTTTCCCTTGAAATATGCTGGTGGTCAAGCTCTAGGAGGAAATATATGTACTGACAGTGTCCTACAATCAATAAAGACGACCGGTTTACTGACACCTAACAAGTAATCAATTAAAGGTCTGAATCGAACCAAAGATCGCTCGCTATACTCCATGTGCTTTCCTAGATGGATAACTAGCTGCGAGAGACCGCCAGTAGCCAATGTCAACTGGCAGATCGCTGTCCGATAACGCTTTTATTACCTTACAATTTCCGCGCCGGTGTGCATCGTGCTGGCAAGCCTTGCTTCGGATACTGGGGTGCTAGTAAGGCCCCCTTCAAGGTCCACGTCGCCGTCCAGCGTAGAACGGGGTTTCGTCGCCCCCGAGAAGAACGACGCAGGGGTCAGCAGTCCTCGGCGCCAGGCCCCCGGGTAATGAGGTAAAATCAGGTTCAAATTTGGAAAAGTTTGAGACTTCGTGCTTAAATCCAGTTCCAAAGTCCACTCCTCGTTGAGGCTCTTGAGGAGGCAGCAGTCAATATGTGAAGCACACTAGTAGTTGTGTTGGTTCATTAAAATGTACTTGCCGTACTTTCTTTGTCACGAATCCAGGACTTGCAGTAAACGGCGCGACCATCCATGTTTGCCTTTCAGTTTCCCCGATGGGACGACCATCCAGATAGATTGCTTCAAGTTCCAAGATCGAGACGAGATTCCGGGTGACGAGCTAAAGGCTCTAACTACCGCGACTCAGCTGCGGGTGCCAGTGAATTACGGGAATCTTTTGGTGACAATGTTAGAAGCGCCAGTTCCGCGATGGGACAACTGTCCGGATGATCTGCCTTGAGGTGACAAACAGGATATCAAGTCCGGGTGACGTCCACGAGCTAGTTGAGCCCTGCGGGTCACATAATTTTTTGCTTGCAATTGTGAGAACCGCTCGATACAGATCAGTGGTCCCCGTTTGACGCCTGTGTTCAAACCATTTTGGCGCCGAATATTCTTGGACTGGATTATCTTTGACTAAATTAGATCCCTGCACTATTTTGAGTTTTTGGGTTGGAATTTCAATCTGCGTAGCTTCCCGAATAATGTTTCTTATATGAGAATTGCACTTGCAGATTTTGAGATGCAGGAAGGGATCAGATACGCAGATGTACAAGATGATATCAGCTGTGATAAAAACGCAATTATGGCATTCCCACCTGTATTCCGAGGCTGCATTTCGAAGTATTTTTAGAATTAGTCGGGCAGACATCTCGGCGTGCCTGCCTGAGGGAGGCAGAGATTATTCGATTTTGGAGTTGCCAGAGGTCGGTTGACAGTGAGCTTGCAGTTCCAAATATGACAGTTGCAGTTCGCGCGATCCCCGTGGGGCACAATGCGGCCTTGCGAAACATGATCGCTGAAAATTGGATAGATCAGCGGGGGTAAAGGCCGAGCCCACAACGTGGATTGCAGTGCGTATAATCGTGCATGTCCGGATTCCATGGGTATGCGAAACTTGGTGCGGAGTTCAATTCACAAATCCCGAAGTGGAGCGCCTCACCCCGCCGAAAGCGGGATCGGCCAAAACATGAATCCTAGCGCCCATATACATCAAACACGCCTAGACCCAAGTACAGTTCGAGCTTTGGTTAGGAAATGACGAGAAGCATCGGGGAAGATCCCGTTGAGGTCCCTCCGAGCACCGTGTTGACCGACTCGACATCCGACGGACCGACGGTTTTTGTTAGTGATCTGGTGCCCACGGAGTCTTCGAGGCACGGTTACACGAGGAGCTGGGTGCGATTCGTATATAGCACGGTTCGCATGCTCGGAGTCCGACGGTCCGTCGCACTGGAGTCTGAGTCATGCAGTGATGCACCGCAGAGAATTCAGATGAGTAAAGGATGACGATGCACTTGGTTGGCTCCAGATTCGGACGGTGACTTGTTCAGCAGGCTAGTAGTACCATTACTCAGAATAGTTCTCCATTGGTGTCCTATTGCGCAAGACCGGAAAAGAAAGGTGCCACAACTTGGCCACAACCACTGAAACTGTGACCGGAGAGAACGAGACGCAGTTTTTTTCTTGACTGTAACGGCCGCGGATCCAACGGAAGAGGAGCCTTGGAAGGAAAGTCCGCAGCCGCTGAACGAAAAATTTGGAACATGGAGGTCGAAAGCAAGAGACACAGTGATTTGATAGGCGCTCGGATAGGCGTTCGTTCGGAAGTCGGGCCGCAAACATCCTATTGTCCACAACGCGTACCCCAGATCATTGAAGCTTGCCATTCTGCCTGCTACTCTCATGGCTGTCGACCCAAGCATACCTGCTGCTGTAGAGACCACTATCCAAGCTTCAACCTCGACTACAGAGGTGACGCGCCGGCGCCGACCGGGCTCTTCAATCTTGGCCACGTCTTCATTTGCTAACGTGGTCCACGGCATAGATCACCGAGAATGGCACCCCAGAGCGCTGGATAGACCTTCAATTCACCTGGGCTGGGAAGCCCTTTAGTCTGAGCATCGCGGAATCCGACAGGTTTCACCTTTCGTTTCAAAGTTGACGGGCGCCTGCTGACGCGCCACAGGGTATACGACTTCAAAGCCGCTCTCCACAAATTGACAAAAGTTCCCCCGGAGCGCCAGAAAATCTTGGGGCTGACGAAGGGAAACAAGCTTCCGCCGGATCAAGAGCGCATGTGAGTCTCCAGAGGATACCGACAGCTTTTTTTAATAGCCTGCGGGTTTAGTGCGGATTTACGTCTGGTGCCAGGGAAGAAATTCACGTTGATTGGCACACCAGAGGGCGATGAGATTAAGGATCCTTCTCGTCCGTGGCCACACCCGTTTCCTTGATTTTTTGTGCTTATGTTTTTAAGAACTCGAATCCCTCCCTGACGTAGTAAACGATCTTGATCGCGATTTCACCGAGGACCCGGTAGCTAGCGCAGCGTACCGGAATGACCAACGCAACATCCGCAAAGTCAAGGAGGCTACTTCGGCGCTGAAGGTCAACATCATTCATCCCTTGCGGGAAGGAAAGAAGCTGCTCGTTCTCGACATTGATTATAGTGCGTGGTTCATGTGGGGTGCGTCGCTGTGTTAATGAATGTCATAGCGATCCTGGATACGAAGCCATTGACCTCGGGCAGTCTCCCGCCCGCAGAGTGTGCCCGACCACGTCTACACGAATTTCTAGAAGCAATTTACCCACACTACGACAGTAAGTCTTGGCTACCGTTAAGTGTGCCAATTAATTCATCGTTGTCCAGTATGCATATGGTATTACCCTTCTGCCATAGTAGCGACAGCGAATAACTTTGCTTGAGGTCGCAGACCAGCTGGATATGGCTAGAAACGAAACTTGTCGAGCTCGGCATGATTGGTTCGGATCGAAATTACCAAATATCCTTCGGTGATCTTCAGCTGTATGACCTTCAAGGCGTCCGTTGACCATCAACTCAGTCCTCGATAAAACACCAATGTTCACCGTCTTCACTGAGCGTGACGGAAAGCCATGGACACATTCTGTTAAACCTCTGCAGATTATCTGGAACCACTTTTCTCAGTTGTTGGTCTTGTTGGGTCTATTTTTTGCCGATAACGACTCTGACTTTTCCTCAGCAATGCGACGAACACGATCCATGTGGACGATCTTGTATGCGCGATGATTGGTAACCAGTGCCCTCCTTTGACACTTTCTTCTAGAGCCGAAACTTTGCACTCAACCCCAAGGAGGGCTTGAAAATATCCGCATTCAAGGGCGCCCACACGCGTGAAGCAATGGCGGACCGCGAACTCGACAAACTCGCGCGTTATATGCTGCACATTGCTGGCGTCGATGACTTCCGCACACTGTCGCACAAGGTACGTTGGCGCCTGCGTTTTCAATTCGTGTTCGACTTTAACGTGTCTTGAATTAGGACTGGAAGACCGTGGTGCGCAGCCTCCCGCCCCCTTAGGTGCAACGTACGCGAATTTCTTTCTGTGCATGTACTGGTATTAACTCCAATGGTATAAAAGTAATGTCGGACAATCCATTCTCCGTGACTTGACGGGTCTGTAGGCTCGCATCCAGCCTGTTGTATTATAAGGAACTGGTCTATCGGGTTGGTTGAAAACGAGAAAGGGCACGTGACGGGGTGTTGAACTTCTGCCAGTGCCAGACTGCCAGTACTGGTCCAGTGGTTTGCAATTTGAACATTTTTGTCTTGTCCTCTTCTTCAATTTCCTCGGAAAAAGCTACAGAGAAACTAATATATTTTGATCCGTGTGTGAATTATGTACATTGAGACGAGAGCTCTTTTACAAAGGCGGGTTAGCCTTGGTCACCAGCGTAACGAAGAATTCCTGCGATATCGCGCGCGGTTAGATCAAATCGTCAGATTCGAGGTCATCGACACGCACCTGGAACCACGATCCGGCCTCGGGAGCGGGTTGGTCGGCATCACTATACGAATCACCGTGAGCAAAAGATAGGGGGTTGAAAAACAAGCAAAGCATACGCGAGTGCGCAATGGAAGTCGAATCTCGCCGCTGAGGAGTTGCTCGTTCCGTCGCACTCGCCTCCGGGCTTGGCCCAGACGATCGCGTCGATGGCGGTGAACCCGGTGTTGATGGTCGGGCGCGTTCCGAATCCGGAGCCCTTAACGTTGCACCTTGGAAAATCATGTCGTGTCAGAAAATTGACGGAGCCCATTGGGGTGAACGAACCAATCGCCCCATTGTTGTCTGATGTTCTGCTCAGTGCTGTCAGAGTCAATTCAAGAAGGCCAAAAAGGACAACTGACCTGCACACCGGAGCGTCCCTGGTCCACAATGAAGTGGGCGGGGAATCCGGCGGAGGAGAGAACAGGGCCGAGCGCCTGGGGACACGGCATGAGTCGTTAGCGGGCCATAAGACCTAGCGGTGCGTACGTTGATGTAGTGGATCTCATCGAAATTTGGGTTTCCTTGAGTGATGGGGTCGGGAGTGGCGGCAGAGAGCTTTCGTAGACGTCTCAAACAGTGGCTGTAGCAAGAGATGAACTGCACGAACTGCGTTGTAGTTTGCAACGTTGGTTGCCAGGCCACGGACAAAGCTGGGAGATCCGGCGTTCTTGTACAGCGAGGTGAAGAGCTGTGCGGCAGGCGACAGGTTGGCGGGCCATCCCAACCAGCCAGCATGTCCAGCGTCGAGGTAAGAGTAGACATTCCCGAGCTTGTTCAGCTGCTGGATGGCGTACGTGACACATGCCTAGGAGAAGTGAGTTTCCTCTGAAGGGCCTTGATTCGGGGAATATTCCATACCAGGTAGGTCGTCTGGGCATTGGCGCATTTGGCCACGTTCAGGTTGGTCACCAGGTTGGCAAGACTGTCGGGTTCGATGACTGGTAGCCGTCAGAACGGATACAGTGCAAAAGGTAGAAATATTTACTTGCAACGACACGAACGTCGGGGAATTCTTTCCGACAGAGATTAGCATTGAATGGAGGAACTGATGAAGCTGTCGGACGTACTCTGGATCTGAGCCACGAGCTGATCAATGTAGTTGAAGTAGTTAGCTTGACCGTTGTTAGCGATGCTGAATTCTCCGTTGGACGCTGCGGCAGCGCAATCTCTGGGGGGAAGAAAAACTGTCAGTAGCTGTCTATGATATGCTTATCTTCAGCTGGATTTACCTGTCGGGCAGATCGTAGACGATGATCTGAACAATCATCGGCGTCCCGGATGCTTTCCCCTGAGCACTGGCATCGGCGAGATACGTGCCCAGATCAGGGACCTTTGCAATGGTGTCGAACCAGGTGAATGTGGGGATCTTCGCTACCGATAGAGCCTTGGCCTTGGTGGTTGCGTCGGTAATGTTCGCGGCGGCGGCGGCGACCTAATAAGTTGAT
>CVRE01178598.1:0-14001 GCA_001179765.1 Crepidotus sp. BD-2015
ACGACGCGGTGGTGGCGGCGCCCCCCCCTGCGGCGCCTTGCGCTTCGCTGGTTTCGGCTTCGGGGTAATCTTTTTTTTGCCGACCAGCCCCAGCGCCTCCATTGCCGCCCACCCTTCGGGATCCTTGGCGCGCATGTCGGCATTCACCTTTTCCAGCAACTCGGCGTTCCGCCGGATGTTCTCGTTCCGCTGTTGCTCGTAGGTCAGCACTGGTGGTTCGACGGGAGCCGCTGGCGGCGGTGGCGGATCTCGCGAACTTCCCGCCGCCCCCACGCGCGCCCTCTTCGCCCCCCCGCTTTCCACCTCTTTCGCGTCACGTTTCCTCTTCCCATTCTCCTTCTCTTTCGCCTTGGCCTTCCCCTTCGCGCTCTTCTTCTTCTTTTTCCCCACATCTGCCTCCATCTCGCTGTCCATATCGCTGTCAGAAGTCCTATCGTCTCCCGAATCCGACGACGAATCCGAATCCGAATCGGAATCTGAATTGGAGTCGAAGCCGAGATCGGGGGGGATTGTATACGGCGCACGCGCCAGCGCGTCCAGAGCTGTGTCGCTATCCGGCAATGCTGCCTCGGCACATTCAGCAGGGGCTGAACGAAGTGGGTCAGTCCTCCGGCCTCTCGCTGTGTCCTCGCACTCACTGAACGCCGTTTGAAGGTATTCCTTCATGAAATCCAATACGTCCCTATTGAACCGCGTCTTCGACCAGTTGGGGAAGTGGGCTGGGATCGCCCCATGATTAGTTCCATAGGATACGCTGTGGGGATAAGTAGTTTAGCTTTCGTGTCGCAATTCATGTCCGTTCACACTCACTGGACGGTGCGAAGTTCTCCCCCAAATTGCGGGATCGGCCCACCGAAAACGGCAAACGCGTGGAGGCCTGTATACGCAGACACTCCACGCAGGATCGCAGACATGAACACTCCGAGGTTATCGATGCATCTAGCACAGTTGCATCGTCAGCGTCGAACCATCCTCCCCCACAACACAGCTTACTTTTGGCGATCCTCCGGAGCCTTCGACGGTCCTTTTTTCATCGCTGCCTCGTACTCGGCTCGCGCCTCCGCCGCGTCGGCCTTCGCCCGAGCCTTCAGCGCCTCCTTCTCCTCCTCTGGCAATTCATCGAATAAATTGCGAGCAACTTCCGCGCGGAAGCCTGCGGTAGGCGCCTTTGTCTTCAACATCGAACCATCAGCCGCGATACCCCCCAACGCCGTCCATCGCGCCTCCACGGTGGGCTTGACCTCGCTTTCGTAGGATTCCCGCATGTACTGCTGGAATCCCTGGCGGGCCTTGGGCGGTGAGTTGATTCCTGCCAGTTTGGCGAGCAGGATAGCCCACGGGTCCCGCTTCCCGTCCATCTTCAACGGACGCTGCAGACGTCGAGCTCTGTACTTGAACCAGCGTCCAATGCGCTATGAGGGAGGAAGAGAGGAGTTTATCAGTCACGCGGCATCACCACCAAACACGCCGCCACGACGTACAGCATTCAAGACATCGATCCTCGCGCGCTTTCTCGCGAGCTCGGGCTCATCGAGGTCCTCCACCACCGTCTTTGCAAAAGGGTCGTACGCCGGCAGCGGCAACTCGGGTTCCTCGTGGTCCTCCAGGCGCCAGGGGATCAATGCGTGATATTCGTGGCAGACATTCAAGACATAGTCGCGCTCAAACCGCCAGCCCCGCTCTAGCGCATCTGTGTAGCCTGGAATGTGCGGCTTCAAGATGGATTCCCGCGCGCCTTCTGCCCACATCTTGAGGTTTCGCCTGTCTTTTTTGGCGATCCGTTTCCAGCTGGTAGCACGCTTGCGACTCTTGGTTTTAGTTTTATCGTTGGCCATGGTCGACACAAAATTCGATATCTGCACTAAGAACTTCTCCCGGTATCAGCTCTCTGGAATCCAACCCCACAAGCCGAACCCTACCTTGTTCGTGTTTCACTTGTCCTTTCTTTTCAGTTGCGCTGATTTGCAGATGCCGCGTCCAGTGCGTGGAGGGAAGAGGAAATAACCAATCACCCGATTCGTCCCACCAGATCACGCCGTCTCTGCCCACTTATAAAAGGACCAATTCCTCGTGTTTGTTCCTTCCTCTTGCCCACATTCACAATGCCCCGTACTCCGTCCACCCCGTCGTTTACTCTGCGTAAGTCACCCTCGCCTTGACACAGACTCGACGCTCATTATCTATGTCCTTTCCTTCCAGCTGGATTCCTCCCTTCTGGAGGATTCCTTGTGTTTGTCCCCTTGGTCGCCACGCCTTCTACCCCTGCGCTGTCTCCCGCTCCCGCCCCCTCGCCCTCGCCTGCATCCAGTGCTCCAGCTTCCGGCCCCGCTCCCCCTGCCGCCCCAAGCCCGCCTACCCCCGCCCCTCGCGTCCCCGCCGGGGCTGGTTTGCCCGCGCCGCTGGTAGCACTTCTCCGTGGCGATAGCGATGGGCCCTTCCTCGCCAACGAGGTATTCAGCGTCACGCCCTCGCAGCCGCTCGCCGCCATCGATGAGCCTGTTCCTGCCCCCGAGTGGTATGCCATTACTCGCGGCCGCTTCGTCGGCGTTGTAGATCAATTGTGAGCCCCCCGCATTTTTCCCCAAAAAAACCCTGTCCTAACACCTTCTTCTTCATCAGTGCGCTTTCCGCCGTCGCCATCAGCGGTGTCGCCCACGGCGCCCGCAAGGCTTACACCACGCAAAACTTGGCGCTCGACGCCTTTAACCAGGCGCTCACTTGGGGTGGTGTGCAAGTTGTTTGACGTAGTACCGTAGTTTATGGCCTACACCCGTACATGAATATCATCGTGATTTCCGTACAATCCTCTCTGCACTGATCCCCAAGGAAAAGAAAAAAAAAAGACGACCCAACCCCTCGCCCGACAGAGCGGCTCGGAAGTAGATCCAATAACCACGTGTTGCCAATCTAGATCAATCTGTAGCCAGGGCCCTGCGTCCAGCCGCCATGTGGCTACAGCCATCGGCTCGATTCGGTCCGGCGTAGCTAGTTCCTTTACAGTTCAGTTCTGGGCCAATGCCAATCCTCTATCAACTCCGTCTCCCTAGCTCGTGCCTGCTCTCTCTAGTAGTTCTTCTTGCTCCCCTCTCCGCCCCCTCTCTCTGTGCGGCACATCCAATATTTTCACCATCTCGGCTGTCAACATCTTTTTCTTCTGATACGAACTCCACACTTACACCCGTGATACGAACTCTTCCTGATACGAACTCCCGGGGCGATTATCAGCCGCCTGCCTGCTTGCTTCTCCGGTCGGCGGCGTCGGCCGTCGATTTATCTCATTGCTACACGAAATCCCCCCGCGATTGTCGTCTGGATCTCCTTGGTTTTCCCCTGCACGTCACCTTCGACTCAATGGCGCCGCACGACCTCACCCCCGCTGAAATCGCGGACCTGCTTGCCCCTGCCAACCACCCGGAGCCTCTCTCTGGCGAAGAGATGGATCACCTCACCGCCCACCTCACTCAAGAACAGATGGAGGAAGTTGTCGAGCGCCTCGGCCTCACCGATCTTGCACGCCAGCTTCCTCCCGTGCTGGTCAAAGTCATGCAGGCGGCGAAGCGCGTCATGCACGACCGCCCCCCCGAGTATGATGACCAGATCGACCGCATGATACGCACGTTCGATGCTGTTGGTATGTCCCCATTGCTACTCTAAATTAACCTGTTAATTTATAACACCGTATCTAGCTCTAGGTCTACGCGAACCGACGCCCAGCCCGCCCCCCTCGCCACAGCGCCCAGGCACGGCTCCGTTGCCCCCCTCCACTCCTGTCACCGGCGGTAGCGGTACGCCCACAGACCGCCCCGCGCGCCCTCGGTACGAAATCGAGTCTCCCAGCAAAACCGGTAGCACCGTCTCCTGGTTTGAGGCCGGGGCACTTACGCAGGGCATTCGCGGAGCCTCAGCTCACGCGATCCGCGGCGGCCGCACTCGGGGCCGCTCGAAGAAGGCGGGAGCGTATGCCGTCTTTTTTGGCGGGGAGATTGGTGTATTCAAGAAGTGGAGTGACGTGCAACGCAGCATCACGGGCCACGGACTCGCAATACACTCCGGCTTCGCCAACGTCGCTGCTGCCGAGGCAGCTCTGCAGTACGCGCGCCAGAACGGTTGGACTGGGGACAGCAGCGCGGCTGCCCCTGGTACTGCTGCCTCGCCATCCCATCTCGACAATCCGCTCAATTCCGACAGCAGTGGGCTCTGGTACGCTGTCTGCCGTGGGGTCGTGCCGGGCGTCTACCGGTCCTATCTCGAGTGTTGCCTCAATACTGCGGGCGTCTCCGGCAACCTGTGCAACTCCTTCCCGACTCACGACGCGGCGCATGCGGCGTTCTTGCAGGCGCAGCGTGCAGGCTGGGTCCGAGCGGTTGCGCGTACCACACCCCTCACGTAGAATGCTAGCCCTACATACACACATGTACATGTCAGTAGTTGCTCCCAATCTCAACGCGTTCGTTTACTCCGTCCTCCGTCCTCCTCCGAGCTCGAAACATGTCGAAAGTAATAGGGAGTTCGTCATTGCGGTCACATATGTGACTTCGGTCACCGACGACTACCAGGCCCCTCTGGGTCCATCCAATACTCGTAAGGTCCACACCTTTCGCATTGAAGGATAGAACATACCTCCCTTCTCGATTGTCAAAAAAACACCGCCGCGCGCACCCTCCTTTGGCCCGAACAACAAAAAGATGACGAACTCCGCATTTGGCGGAATCTTTCCTAGTCCATATCCACTTAACAGCCTAGACATATACTTGTGTTTCCCCCACTTCCTCGTTCCGGGTTCCAGTCCGAGCGCTGCATGTAGGTTTTATTGTAGCCTTCTACATCCCAATTGAACATAGAATAGTGGGACTCGGCTCTCATTCCTGTCGCATTCATCTCTAACTTTCACGATGACGAACTCTCCTAGCCCCACCGCTGGTACTCCCCGTGCCTCGTTTTCACCAGAATTGACGGAGTCAATGCGTCAACCAGTCACTCTTGTAATAATAGCACTCCCCAACTGCGCTGACCACGGCGACGCTGCTCCCTCTGTCGCCAAGCTTTACCAAATGACGAACTCCTCTCTCGCCACTAATGAGCACCGCCACACCTCTTTCCTCTTGCCGACACCCACGACGGATGCCGCGATCCAAGTCCACCCTGACGGAAGACGAAATCCGAGACCGGCGCGCAGAGGCAGCGTGGCTCTACCGCCAACGGTACGTTTCGACAGTAATTCACCGTTTAGATACTTTTATCTAATGTCTGCCTTGGAATCCAGCCATCGCGAGGCGACTAATGAAAAGGCGAGGCTTCGAATGCAGAGGTATCTCTCTACCATTATTATCTCCACTTTACGCATGGCTCTGATCCCGCAGCGCAGGCGGCGGGAGCAACTCAAGAGCGCCCCCAGCGCCGTACAGCAACAACACGCAATCCAAGCGCGCAAATATCGGCGCAACTACAGAGAGTAAAACCTTTCTCAGTATACCACGCAAGCTTATTCAGCTTATTCACTCGTTTTGCCCCAGGCGTACCAAGCAAACGAAACTCCCGCCCCTTCCCAGCACACCTCCCCCAGCGCAAAAGAAAAACAAAAAAAACAATGTGGGAGGCCCCGAGGGGCCTCCACGGACCTCCGCCAGTAGCCGCCCTCGATCTGCAGCTGCGCCCGCTGCGCCGAGCCCGAAGACCCTCAGGGATATTGATGCGGACGACTCGTCCCAGTCGGAGGACTCGGGTGGGGGGTACGATGGTGATGATGACGATGATGCCGACTTCCCAGTGAACATCGACAGCGAAGAAGGGCCGCTGCTGAACTCCACCGGGCATCCCGACTATGTGCCGCTCCCTGGGCAGCAGCCGTACATCAGGCAAGGCCGTCGTTACTGGTTCTGACTTGTCAAATTCCCAATACGATCACATTCTTTATAAATATTTTTTATTCAAGGCAAAATAAAGGGCGGACAAGTATACGAAGGACAGGAGAACGACAACGAAAATACGAGGACAGTTTGGTATCTTTTACGCCGAAAAGGCGCGCACTTTTACGCCGCCTGCGCCTCTCCTTCCTTCTGGGTGGGATCGACGCCAAAAAAATCGAAGGCGTAAACATCACCTTCCTCGGGAATCTCACTTTCGATGGGGAAAAGATCGCCAGCGTCCGCGTGCCGCTGTCGGCGCCGCTCCTCCCGCGCTTGGTGTTCCTGCTCGCTCGCGTTCACAGCAAACTCAACGTCGGATCTGTTGCCGTTTGCGAACCAGCGGGAAATACCAGGACCCGCCCATTGAAGGATCGAGTAACGCTGTTCGCCTTCGCGGACTTTGACGAACGAGTAATGAATGAGGCCGGTCGCGATGAGGATGCAGCTGCCGGAGGGGAATGTCACCACCAAGCCAAGTTCCCACAGAATGATGTGACCGCCGCGAATGCACGAATAGTCTCCCAGGGCGGTGAGAATGCTCCATGTCTCTGCCTGCAAGCGGTCGCGCGGTCCCGTGAAGGCCCGTCGGTGTGGACTGCCTAGTTCGAAAGTAACCGCGGAGAAGACGCTAGACTCGCTGGGGTAAAGCGCCCGGGGGTCGTGCTCCAGAAATGCTTGCTTCTCGGCCTGGAGAGCGGCGAAGGCGACGGCGCAGTAGGTTTGCAGAAGGCCTAGAGCAGGTAAATACCAGACAACACTGAAGCATAGCCACCTTACGATTTCCATATCCGACCAGGCGCTGAATGGCCAACGTCGAGAACAGCCCGAACAACACAAGAGCGTTGAGGACAACGCCGTGGTGAGGACGACAGGTCTAGAAACCTTCTTGAGCGTCAAGATCCCAAACGAACGGCCAGGACTTACGAATTCCTCATTGAAGCCTACCCCGACGCCTCCGGAGATTGTCGGTGGGTTTCCAGCGGCGACATCCTCAGGAGAACGCTGCACGCTGAGCAGGGCTGTTTCACAGGCCGTGTTTGCCGGCTTCACGACGTCTTCGAACCATTCGCCGTTGCGAGGGCGTCCGCCGAGGCATACGACTAAAGTCCCATCGCGCGCGAGAATGGGGCGGGGAGCGCTAGATAATGCGAGTCGGGGTCAGCCTCTTACTGACTCAGGGGGAAAGACGACCAACTGACCCTCCGCCCCAACTCACCAGGCGAAATCGGAATTTGGAGTTGGGGCCCACGAGCTCTTTCAAGTCGTAATCGCGGTCTTCGATCAACCGGGGGTCAAAGGTGCCGCCATTGGCGACTTTGATAGCTGCCCTAGAGAAGCGCGAGCCCGAGAGGCTGTCACTGGTATTGGGATCCCCGGCGACGGCAGCTCGCCAGTTCTGCACGCGCACCTCGTGCTCGCGCGCCGTTTTGGCTTGTTCGGCGGCGCGGACGCGTTGGATACTCCCTCGGGGCGCGCGGACCGAGGGCGACGAGCGGGGAGCGGAGGTGGTCGTTGCAGGTGACGAGGTGGGCGCTCCGTCGTCAGTGACCGCGGTGTCCTGCTCCCGTGTTTGTCCCGCCGATGGCAAGGGCGGGTCGCGCGCCTCCAGCTCGTTGCGCAGCCGCCTCGACCAGGAAAACTTGAGGTGCGACTCGAGAGGGCTCCAAGGCGACATCATAATATCGGGGGGGATCTTGCCGTCTTTGGGCGGGATGCGAGGACGAAGCTTCGCGCCGTTGAGGGGCACCCGCATCTGCATTTCGGGCAAGTAGTAATTGGACATGTTCAAGTCGGCACGAGGGGAGTTTTTTTTTGTTCTCCTTTTTTTTTTCTGGCGGGGGGGCGGAGAAAAGCCGGGAGGTCGGTAACAGGTGTACCCGTGCGCCTGGCTACAGCTCGGACTATCTCGGCTAGCGGTCCTGAAGGGGCAAGGTACGTTAGTAAATATGTTTTGGCGGGCGGGAAGCTGATAGTTATGAAACAGGTGTACCCTGCGCGTGGCTACAGCCCAGACTATCTCGGACTAACTCGGGCAGTCGAAGCGAGCGGGCCGCAAGGACAAACAATCAGGCAGGGTATAAAAAACCCTCGCGACCTGTGATCCCGCCTGCCGTCTCTTCGATTACTTTCTTCCCCACAACGTCGCAATAGCCATGTCTGCACCTGCCAGTAAGAGTCTCCTCGCTCCGTTTCAAGCTCATGCAACCTGACTGGCGTGTATGATAGGTCCCTCTGACTCGATTTTTTCAGACGAGGCGAAAGCCCCGTCCGCCACGGTCTTCAGCTGCGACGTGTCGACGACCTCGACCGTCTACGGCCTACCCGAGTCAGTTCGCCGTATTTATTCTGTTATTTCTGACGTCGATACACCAATGCAGGCACGAGCAGGACAAGATACTGAGGAAGGTCCGCGCCAAGTATCACACCGCTCCCCACTCCCTCGTCTGCACTCTGCACGGGATGGCAATGTCCTACGACGACGCCTGCCAGTTCCACCGCAACGTCGATGCGCTGGAGAAGGCTGATGTCCAGATGTAAGTTATTTCTCGTTGATTGTGAGCAGGCGCGGACTGAGACATATACAGGGACTCGGACGACGACGGCCCTCCGCCGTCCCTCCTGTCTGTCACCCCCGAAGAGTTCCCGGACGTCGCCGTTGCTGCCGCCGTGCACGCCGCTGCCGCTGCCGCTGCCACCACTACGCCCGTCGTAGTCGCTGTCGTCGCGGGGACGCCTCTCACCGCTGCAGGCCCCGTTGACGGCGACGGTGTCGAAACGCCCTTCACCAGGTATTTGCCTGTCCTTTGTCGGCTGGTGTATTCATTCATCATTAACCAGGGTTACCTTGGGCGTGGACACTCCCACCCCCGCTGCTACGGCCCCGACGCTGTCCTGGTCAACGCCCACCGATGCGCAGGGCACCGGCCTCACCGACGGCGAACGCCCCGAGCGCGCGTGGGCGCTGCTCCCGGGTACTGCTGTCCCGAGCAGCACACAGCCGGCTGAGTTCTTAAGCGTCGACACATCCAGCACCGAGCAGGTCCAGGGGGAGAACCTCGAGAGCGCGTGGGAGGCGCTGAGGGACGAGTGGTGGCGCAAGTCCGTGAGGGAAATGCCGGCGGGCTCTCGCCGGGACTCTATCGACGACGGGATGGCGCCCGGGCATACTCACTCTCTCCGCGTATGTTCTGGAGCTTTCTCGATGTGGGATGATGAGCTGACGCTGTGGACCGTAGATAATCAGTCTCCTGCACGGCACCTGCGACGTCGAGTGCACCTGCACGGACAACAAGCATACCGCGTACACCAGGAAACACACGTACGCCTTCAGAGACATTAATGGTGACATCGTAGTGAAGAGATCGAGCACTATGTTGCTGCCTTTGAATTAGATAGGCGTACTGTACGTTGTCTTGTCTACGTTTGTTGATGTTTGAAATGAAGAGTCTGTGATGCCGCGATGCCGGATTGGCCTTTCCTGGCCATCTCAAGTTCGTCTTTGCAGCAACAAGTCTTACGCGCAGGCGCGTTCCGGCCGCTCCCTGGAGCAGCCGGTGCGCGCGTGCGTTCTGTCTCTGCTCTGGATGGCGTGATTTTTTTAGCCGCGACTTGCCCAGCAGCAGCTCCGTCGTCGCGTCTCGCAAATGGCCTCCACGCCCCGAAAGACAAGGCACACGGCTTTGAGGATCGCGACAAGGGGCAGCAATCGATGGAGCCACGGAGAGACACCAGAACCGTCCTCGCCGCCCCACGCCTCTTCGCCGCTGCCTGGATCTTCGCCGCCACCGCCTGGATCTTCGCCGATAGCGGGATGCTCTCCTGCGTCTTCCCGCTCGCCAATGCGGCCTGTCGAGCGTATGGCAGGGCTGTTGACGAGAGCAGCAGGGGGCAATCGCTGGGAGCGTAGGGACGATGACGTGGGCACGTCATCCCCTCCTCCATCTTCGCCCTGCCCGGTCGCATCCTCATCGCGGGCCGGGCGTCCTACTGCAGACTCGACGTTCAGGATACCCGCATCCTCATCGACGGGCTTTCTGGACAGCTCCGCCACTCGGGCGCCCAATCGGGGGCAGCGCAACGACGCTAGTTTCGAGTACGAAGGGCGTCCTGGTGACAGAGCGCGGGACACCGGGTTCTATGTCTCCCAAGATGGCCGACGCGCAGTGAAAACGGGCGTCAACGTTGGTCCATCGAAGAAACGTAGGGTTCTGCCTACCGACTTGGTGGACGCGTTCGGCGAGTGGATGCCTCTTCGCGACGGGGATGGGCTAGGGAATGATGGGATTGACGAAGGGGAAGAAGGAGGGGACGAGGGGGATGCTGGGGAGAAACGGAAGCGGTATGAGAGTTCGGTAGGTCTGTCGCTGCGCTGTGGAGCTTCGTACTGACCAGCCTCGGACAGGACGACCCAATGAATCCTTGGCGGCTACAGATCCAACGTTTTTTGGATGAGCTAGTCAGACATGCTGGTCTGGGCGACGCTATGGGCGAAGACGCCTGCAGCGGGTGTAGGACAGCGTATACACGACAATCGCGGCGTTTTCGTTGCACAGATTGCGGGGTTTTTGTTCAGTGTCAAGACTGTGTCCTGAAACGACACGGACTGAGTCCCCTACATCGAATAAAGGTGCGGACGTTGATTAAGTGTCAGATCAGAAGCTGACCTCGCGTTTAGCAGTGGAACGGGTGTTATTGGGAGCGGACGACGCTGGCTGAAGTCGGGCTGGAATACCAGCTTGGTCACGGCGGCCTGTCGTGCGGGCGGCCCGCCCCGGCGCTGCGATCGATGATCCTCGTGGATGTCACTGGTATCCACACGGTTCATTACCGATATTGCGGCTGCGACCTTTCCGACCGCGCGGGCCCCTTGGAACAACTGCTACGCAACGGATGGTATCCCGCCACGACCGTCGACCCCGCGACATGTGCGACCTTCACTGTGCTTGACCTGTTCCGCCTGTTGAGCGTTGTTGGAAACATGAACGCCCACGATTTCATGGGGACCCTGGAACGACTTACGGATCCGTGTGGCGGAAAGGGTGGAGGGAGAAGGCGGGCGGCGACGGCAAGGGATTTGAAGGATCCGCAGCGAGTGCCGGTACGTCGCTAGCGGGCGCTCAGTCTCGTAAAACTAACAGGAACACTCGCCAGGATCGCTACAAGGCTTTTGGCCGAATGGCGAGGCAATATTGCTTTCTGCTGCGGCTCCTGCGGGCAGGGCGGGCGCACGACCCCGAAGGCGTGGCCAACACGAAGAACGGCGAGTGCGCCGTGATGTGCTGGACATGCCCGCACGACAAGATCAACCTTCCAGAGGGCTGGGAGAAGGTGTCGCCCGAGTTCAGGTGCGCAGCGGATTTATGGATGAGACGAGAGTTTATTAACGGCCGTTCACAGATTCTTGTACATGATACTATTGGCTATGGACGCAAATTTCCGACTGAAAAGCCGCTTACGGGCGAACGCGCACGTCGACCTTCCATTGGGGGACGGATGGGGCTGTCTAGTGGAGGAGCCACCGTACAAGGAGCATCTCAAGGCATATGTGGCGGAAAAGGACGTAAGTGGTAATTTTAAAGGGTCTATACGCCTTATATCTGATTGATGTCCCGCAGGTCAGTACGTGCATTGCGTTCGCCGCCCTGCTGCAGAAGGAGACGCGGGTGACGACAGGGCTGCGATGCTCCGGGGTCGGGGGCGTCGTGTGTGCTCGTCACGAGCTGGTCCGGCCGCAGGGCATGGGGGACTTGCAAAAAGGGGAGCGGTACGTAGCGTTTACGGCGGAAAGACGTCAACGGTGGCTGAAGTTAAACTGCAGATACGCTAACATGGATTGGATATTGTTGTCCGCGGTGCTGGGAATCACGGCGCTTTTACTGGCGATATCGTACGACATCGCATGCCAGTGGCAAATAAACCTGCGGAAACGCATGCTAGCGCTGCCGGAGCATATGCGACTCGACATGGAGAAGACGACGGTGCTGTACGGATTGCCGGTCTGGCATGCGGCGGCGCACGAACGAAAATGCCAAGTGCAGAACTCCTTGACCTACCAGCCCGGGGTGGCACGCACAGACGGTGAAGGGATAGAGCGGCTATGGGCGTTTTTGAACATACTGGCATGGGCTTCGAAGGAGATGGGCGCAGGAGCGCGCCATGACGCGCTGGAGGATAGAATCGACCACCACAACTTTGAAAAAAATATCAATCAAGGTACGTGTACCGAACGGTTTGGACGAGGACGGACACTCATGAAGGAATAGGGACAACTCTACCGCGCAAGCTGGTCGTCGCTTTGGAAGAGCGCGATCGCCAGGTTGCTGCGTTCGCGGAGGTAGACTCGACGGTGGGGCGCAAAGTAAGGGGGGAGTGGCAGGCCAAAATCGACGCGTGGATCGAGGACCGGACCAAGCCCAATCCCTACGAGCTCGAGGGTGGCTCGGAGGGTAAGCGACGCTATCTTGCAAACGGTCTGTTTACTCAGCGCGTCTTTCTTTGCAGGGCCGACAGAGGCGGCGATACGCCTCATGCTGACGAAGGAAGAGGCGGCGGAGGCTTCCACGGGTGGGAGGAAGCTCACGGGGTCGAGCGTAACATCTTTTTTGGCTACGGGGATGCAGTTAGAGAATGCTCAGTAAGTGTGGGCACTAAGTTGAGCGACCAACGGGCTGACGCAATTCATAGGACACGGATTCGCGAAGAGTGCAAGACGAGAACACTGCTCGCCGCAGATCAAAATCAGAAGGTGGCGGACATGCGCCTGTCATTCTTCCGCAAGCTGCGGGGGTTTCGAAAATTACAGGAGGTCTACATGCCGGGGGCGGTGACGGTGCTAGAGGAGGAGGAGGAGCGCCGCGACTCAGAGATGCCGCCGGCGAGGGCCGAGGATGTCCAGTTGTATCTGCCTTCAGGACTGAAGGCAGAGGAGCGGGAGCATGGGTGCAGGAAGGGGCTAGCGGAAATGGAGGGCAAGCTGCGCGAGGCGCAGTGTGGGGACGCGTTGACCAAGCTCCGGACGCGCTTGCACGCGAAGCGACACTTACTGGCATACCGCGGCGCTGGCAACGTAGTGGGGCAGAGAGCTGCAACGCGAGCATTTACCCTCGTGGAGAGCGTCTCAGAGCGGGTGGAGGCGGCAGCCACGAAGTACAGGCGCGCGCGACTCGCGCTGGTAGCGCTGCGTGGAGAGGAAGCATGCGCGGGTTTCAAGGTTTTGACGGACGCAAACGTGCAGTTGGACGAGGAGCGGGAGGATGACGTCGGGTCGCGGCAGAAACTGGGGAAGATTGGGTCCAGCAGGTGGCGGCGGGCTATGGGACCGTCTATCTCGTCGAAGAAGATGACGATGTCTTGGATATGGACTGCGGGCGGGGCCCCGGACGAGAACGAGAAGGCCCTACATGATTGTAAGTGGACGCCTCCATTCTTACTCTCGGTTCTGATGCGCGTTTCCATAGCGGTCCGCGTGGAGTGGTCAAAGGCAAAAGCGCGCAAGGAGCGTTGGGAGGAGGAGGTAGCGATGCTCAGAGAGGAAATGAAACGCGTGTTACGTTTCCTACGATGGAAATCGGGATGGTGGGAAGAGAAGCGCGGGGCAAGGCGGGGTGCGGTAGCCGAGGAAGTGCAAGCTGGTCTACAGGCGTACGCGGCGCGGCAGGCGGCTCTGCAGCGCGAGATTGCGCGGGGCTTCAAGACTGCGTGGGATACGTCACCAGCGACGGTTGTGCGGACAGCGGTGCAAGACGATGTCATACTGGCAGAGGGAATGGCGGCATTCGAGGCAATGGCCGGGGCGGGGGCCGAGATGTAGCGAGGTTTCAGTTTTTTCCATTTTGGGCATTGGGCGTTGAGTTGGGCGACTGTATTCTTATTGTTGTTATATATATTATTGTAACAATTATCTCATATTATGATTTTTATTGATTGAGGGACTTGAATACTGGGGAAATAACTTAACAGTGGTCAGGTAGGTGTAGGGTAGGTGTAGGAATAGGTGGAGGAGGACCTAGCCATGCCCTGGCTACAGCCGTGGTGGAAGACAATTTATGTTATGGCTATAGCCTGTGCTGAAGGCTTCCTGGTACAGCCAAGGGTG
>CVRE01178614.1:0-10161 GCA_001179765.1 Crepidotus sp. BD-2015
GGCAACCCCAAGACTCTGGTCTTCGGATGCGAGACCATCGATGGGGACGCCATGGCCCAGAGTTTGGCAAAGGGAGAACGCGTAACTCTCTCCGAGGTCGGCCCGTTTAGCGATGGTACCGCCGTAAAAATCGTGGGCCAGGAGCCGTTCAGAATATGCCAAAAACTCCTCGACGGCGTCGTCAAGGTCGACAACGATGAGCTCTGTGCAGCTATCAAGGACATTTTCGACGGTACATTCTCGCCCCTCCTGAAATTATGACTCATACCAGTGACAGAAACTCGTTCCATCACCGAGCCCGCTGGTGCACTGGCACTGGCCGGTCTAAAACACTACATCGTAGAGAATAAACTCATTGGAGCCAATAAAAAGTTCGTCGTCGTTGTGAGCGGCGCGAACATGAACTTTGATCGTCTACGATTTGTTGCCGAACGCGCGGAGCTCGGCGAAGGCCAGGAAGCTCTCCTCAGCGTGGATATCCCTGAGCGCCCCGGAAGGCGCGTCTACCCGCCCCCGAATGCAATTTCACATGCTAAATCGTCCTTCCCTTAGTTTCGTCGCGCTGCACTCGGTGATCCACCCACGCGCTGTGACCGAGTTCATCTACCGTTACAACTGCCACAGTTCGCCTGACCGCGCCCATGTCTTCATGTCCATCAAGCTCGAATCCGCTGCACGCTCAACGGAGGTCGCCGCGCTCCTCAAGTCGCTCGCCGAACAAGACATGGTCGGGTTCGATATTAGTGATAATGAAATGGCAAAAAGCCATGCGCGGTACATGATCGGCGGCTCGCAAACCGTCCCTAACGAGCGGGTGCTCAGATTCGGTTAGCTCTGCGGCGGCAATTGGTTTGCCGCGACGCTGATCATCTGCCACAGAGTTCCCCGAGCGGCCTGGTGCACTCCGCAACTTCCTTCTATGGCTGCATCAGGGTTGGAATATCTCCCTGTTCCATTACAGAAACCACGGCGCTGGTTAGTATGCCGCCTCCTCTGTTTAGACCATCTGCTAATCGCGCAACAGACCTCGGCAAAGTTTTGGCCGGGATACAGGTCCCCCCAGCCGAGTACGACGCCTTCGACACGTTCCTCACAAAGCTCGGCTACCCGTACGTGGAAGAAACAGATAATCCGGTTTACAAGCGATATCTGCGTGGTCCATGAAGGCACAAGCAAGAATTACTCAAAACACAAAAGGATGTAAATACCGTGCCATTAGAATCCTACTTCGACCGATCTTTGCATCTTCAGTCCGTGATACAGGCGGTGGATGACTTTGCCAGTGACCCGAATGAGTGTTGGGAATGGCGCGGGTCTACACTGACTGGCACTGATACAGGGTGTCGGCGAACAGGAAGGGTCGGGAAAGAGAAGCGCTGTCGCGCGTTATCGATCAGGCGCTTGGCTTCCTGCGCGTGTGGAGAGTGCACCACGATGGATGCCTCCGCCTGCCTCCGCCCCTTCGACTGCTCGGATGGCTAACGCAGTCGTGAATCCTCGATTGCCGATTTTGGTCCTTCACAAAATCGTTAAAAGTCTCCGCCGCGATCGCATAATGGCACTTACCCCGACGAGCCGTACCTGTATATCCACCCTTCCTCCCAGCCACCGTTCTCGGACTGCAGAGCTAAGAGCCTGTGCAGATCCACTTCGTCTCGCATGTCAACGGACGCGCACGCAACGATGCGCATTGCGAGCTGCAATGCGTCGCCCTCGACGCCGATGCGTTCCTGTACCCGCTCTTTTAGTAGTGGTCCCAGAGCCGCGTGAAGATCTGTGTCGTCGGATGAGAGCAAGAGACGGCTAAGGAAGTAGAGGAAACACTCGGCAGTTTCATAGTATCGCGTGCCCTCCAGGTAGGCCCTGTCCCGGAGAATCTGGGTCACCCAGTGCAGAGTAGCTTGCAGCTGTGCCCCGCGATTGTTTTCGTAGAAAAGATTGAGCACATTGACACACACCACGGGATCGAATCGCGGGCGTTGATGATCAAAATAGGTCTGCGGTGTGGGCTTATGTAGGCACCGGACAGGCGGGGAGGAGTTGCGAATACCATAACGATCCCATCTGAATCAACGTATTGCAGCATTTCGTCCATCACAGAGTGGACGACCTCTTGATCCCGCTCCATGACAGTCAGACCGATGGAGGTAGTATCCAAATCGAATGGAAAGGCTTCGGTGGTAAGAACTCCCTTCTCTGTAAAGATATTGTCAGAGCAGCCACGGCATATTGAAAGCCCCAGGACCATGAAAAAAGTTCCAAGCGCGGGGGTGCTCTATGATGTGGACCAAATTCCTAAGGAAAGGTCAATTTTTTTCCCTTTGCGGAGATTGAATACGTCTTACCGGTCGCCAATCAACTCCAATATGAGAAGCTGCGTAAAATTCTCTTGAAGTATTATGCCGCTATCGGTGGTCGACTGAAGAACGCCTGCGTTGCGCTGCAAGTAGTCACGGCCACGCAGCACGGGATCGCCTATCAGGTTGCGAACGGCGCGTTTCACTTTGTCCGAGCCACCTCTTGGAAACACTATCCCATGGAGGCCGAGGGAGCGTGCAGAGAGTACATTTTCGAGCTTGTCGTCGACATAAATCGCTCGTCGAGGTTCTATCTGTGCTTCATTGAGCACATGTCTGTAAAATTCGAGGTGCGGTTTTCCTGTTCGCTGTTTAGCAACCTTTCGCGGGCGAAATGGGCAGAGGATGACTGACGTTCCCCAGCTTCCCCAGACGTGAAGATGCGATCAAAAATATCCCAGTCCGCCGGCTTCATCCGAAGAACCTTGTAGTCAGGGCGGGATGTGTTGGACATGGCGAAAACGCGCAGTGTGCCTCTTGGCTGTTCCTTCAGTTCTCTGACAAGGCTAATGAGCTCATCGTTTGATTGCAGCGATGCGCGGGCCTCGATGAATGCCTGGCGGATCTCCGCTGGGGCAAGCGAAAACTCCGAGCCGATTTTATCGTAGCAAACATCCTCGGAGATTTTTCCGCGCTCGTAGTCAAACCATGTTGGGCAAGTTAGGATGTGGCGAAGGGTTCTGGAGGAGATGGTCTTGGTATCTGACGACCAGCTGAATAGTACGTCGCCGATGTCGAAAATGATTGTGTCAAAAGACTGGATGTGCGACATGAGGAGGATGGGTTAGCATTTAGGTTCGGAATCCCGTCTTTTATCTTGCAAAACATGGAGCTTCTTGAGGCCATTCGGTGGGCAAACGGCTAGTAAGTGGCGTGTATTCTGTGGGTCCTTCGGGATGCCATCAGCAATGGCGCCTAGCGGTGCCCTGATAGAAAACAGTGGAAACAGTGGAAAACGCGGGCTGTCCTATAACCACGGCGTTACGCGGAGGCACACACTTAGAACACAGCATGGATCCGTGGCTTTAAGTTGATTAGCGAGGCCGGCTACATGTACGAAAATTGAGGGAATAATTTTGTAACGCTGAGCTGCGATATTCACCATGGGATCAAGTCCGAGGGCCGCCAAGTAGGATTGACTAGCAACAACAGATGTGTGCGGCGAAAAACAAGGAACTCAAAAATGGAACCGATCACGACCATGTGTATTCTCAGAAGGCAACATCTTGGGGGATGGTTGGTTAGCCAAGCGCCCAGGGAAACGATAACGAGCCCGACCGACCGAGTATGCTAATGATGGGCGATTTCTGGTTTGCGCTTGCTTAGATAGATATTGTCGACCAAAACATAGGCCGAGAATGCGACGATTGCGACTCCCAGGCCAGGGAACAGGTTTGCAAACATTGCACGGTTTGAAAAGACTGGGTGCTTGCGCCACGCTTCCCTTTTCGCCCAAGGATCGCGAAAGGGGAGATTGGACATCTGGTAGCGTGTAAGCAAAGAGGCTGTGTGGTCAAGAGGGCTTTGTACGGTGGTGGTTCAACGTTGGAACTTGGTTGGAACGAAGCGGCGATGCGAGGCTAGCTGTCAGGTGACACGTTTCTGACTTGGAATTTACAGCTGTCAGGACTCGCCATCCACACCCGTCCCTCTCCCCCCCTCACCCCACCACCATGTCGAGTGCATCCGACCTGTCGGACGACGACAGGCCCCTCGGCGCCCCCAATGGCGCCAATGGACGCCATCACGTCAACGGCAATGGCCACGTCCCTGTCCAGCAGGCCCTCACCTCGACGAGCGACGACGAGGAGATGCCATTGGTAGGTGTGACTCTCCTATTTTATCTATATTATTAATCTCGTGTCGCAGTCCAGCCTTGCATCCACGCCTGCGCCGCCCCTGCCGCGTAGTCTCAAGCGCAAGAAGCCGATCTATGCAGAATCGTCTTCTGAATCGAGCGAGGACGACACGCCACTCGCGTCGTCGCCCGCAAAACTTGCATCTTCAGCCGCCATTTCGATGCCGGGTGCTGTGAAGGCTACCACGGTTCCCGCCTCCTCTGCCAAGGGCAAAGGCAAGGCAAAGAGCAACGTCAGCAAGCCGGAGCTCAGTGACGGGGAATACGCGGAAGACGACGCGCCGACGCGGAAACGCGCCGTTGCGAACAAAGAGAAGAAGAAACCCGCGAAGAAGAAGGCTAAGCAGGCAACGCCCACGGCCTCTGGCTCCGACGACGACGACGACGACAAACCCATCGCAGTAAAGAAATCCGCTCCCCCGCGAAAGAGGAAGGTCAAGGTGGAGAGTGACGCAGACTCTTCTGGTGACGATGAGCCGATCACCAAGAAGCGCGCAGCTAAGAAACCTCGGGTGTCGAAAGTCAAGCAGGAGGAGGCTGCGTCTGGAGAAGAACTCGCGAAGGCGTCCAAACCCTCCAAGAAGGTGAAAAAGGAACAGTCTAATGGCTCTCCGACTAAAGGGAAGGGCAAGAAGAAAGAGAAGGAGGAGGAGGAAGAGGTGTTCAGATGGTGGGACGCCGATGCAAACGGAGACGGTTCCGTCAAATGGCAGACCCTTGAGCATAACGGTGTCATTTTTCCGCCTCCTTACGAATCACTACCAGCGTACGTCAAGATGAAATACAATGGTGAGTTCTCTGTCTATCGCGCAACCGATCTGAAAAATCTTTGTCAGGCAAGGAACTAGACCTTCCTCCGGCTTCGGAAGAAGTGGCGACCTTTTATGCAGCTTTAATCGAATCTGATCACGCCGCGGATGCGACGTTCAACAAGAACTTTTTCGACGACTGGAAAACCATATTAAAAAAGCACCCCCCTGTTCGTTATCCGTCCCTCAGATCTACATCCTTGCTTAACAGGGATCTTGACTCAGCGCGACGGTACCAAAGTCACTACGTTTGAACTCTGCGATTTTCGCCCCATGTTTGAATATTTCGAGTCGGAAAAGACCAAGAAGAAGGCCCTGTCGGCGGCGGAGAAGAAGGACCTGAAGAAGGCCAAGGATGAACAGGAGCTGAAGTACACGACGTGTCTCCTTGATGGCCGCAAAGAAAAGGTCGGAAACTTCAGGGTGGAACCTCCGGGATTGTTTCGAGGTCGGGGTGACCATCCGAAGAAAGGGGCATTAAAGGCACGCGTCTCTCTCTCTCGCTCTCGCCCATGAGACCTTACTTACCCCTACATAGTTCCGCGTCCGACCGGAAGACATTACGATCAACATCGGCAGTGGTGCTCCCATCCCGGTCCCAAACATGCACGGAAAGTGGAAGGAAGTTATACACGACAATACCGTAACGTGGCTTGCAACCTGGACCGAGAATGTCAACAGTAATCATAAATATGTCTTTTTGGCGGCCGGCAGTTCTCTGAAAGGGCAAAGTGACATGATCAAGTTCGAGAAAGCGCGTGAGCTCAAGGCTCGTCTTGTTTTCGTTAGGTCGCCGTGACTTTTCGACTAATCAACGGTTCAGAAACACGTTGACCGTATCCGCCAAAACTACAACGTCGACCTAAAGTCCAAGGTGATGGCTGATCGTCAGCGTGCCACAACGATGTATTTCATCGACAAGCTCGCTCTGCGTGCTGGCAATGAAAAGGGGGACGACGAAGCGGACACGGTTGGCTGCTGCTCCTTGCGCTGCGAACATGTCACGCTGGAAGCACCCAACTTTATCATATTCGACTTTCTCGGTAAAGATTCGATACGATATTACAACCGAGTCCCTGTGGAGCCTCAAATTTTCAAAAACATCCGCATCTTCAAGGAGAACAAGAGTGACTCCGACAGCCTGTTCGATCGCGTGAATGTAAGAACTCTCGAGGCCGCCACCCTCTTGATCTCGTCTGACATTATTGTGCTCCAGACGTCGGGATTGAATAAGCATCTTCAATCCGAGATGAAGGGCCTGACTGCCAAGGTTTTCCGAACGTTCAACGCGTCCATAACATTCCAGAGGTTGCTGGACGAAAACACGTTGGCAAACGCGACCCTCCAAGAAAAGCTGAACGCGTATAACAAAGCCAATCGGGAGGTCGCCATCCTCTGTAATCATAGACGAACTGCTCCAAAGACCCACGAGCAATCGATGGAGAAAGTGCGAGACAAGGTATGTTCTTTCCCCCTCCTGTAGAAGAGGAGAGCGTAACATAACAACAACCAGCACCGCGGTCTCAAATATGACCGGATGAAACTTCGCCATGTCCTCTTCAAAATGGACAAGAAATATCGCACGGCCGCTGAATATCAAGAGGACGAATCCGATGTAGACGATGAGTGGATCGTTGGCCACGAGGAGGCGCTGAAGGCGAAGGAGATCGAAAAGGCAGAAAAGAAGTTCGCCAAGGAAAACGAAAAGCTCTTAGAGGACAAGGGGAAACCCCAAGACAATTCCGTCTTGCGGGATCGCATAACTGACATAGAGTCTGACTTTAAGGCCCTTGCCCGGGAGCGCGGGACAAAGCGAGCCGAGTTGAAGAAGGAGAAGCCTGCGGAGAAGGTCGAGGAGGCCATTGCGAAACTGACCGAGAAGATCAAAGCGTTTAAGCTGCAGATCATCGACAGGGATGAAGGGAAAGAGGTTGCTCTCGGGACAAGGTGAACCAACAAAGTCTCCCTTTCTTCAATCGGGTGCAATCACTAAATGCTCGCCCCTCATAAGTAAAATCAATTACTTGGACCCCCGGTAAGCCAGCGTGGTCGCATTCGCCCGCACATCTTCTGAACGTCTCCTGCTCAGGATTACCGCATCGTGGTGCAAGATTCACGATGTGCCTGTTGAAAAACTGTTCAGCAAGACTTTGATCGTCAAATGTACGTCGCTGGCCCTCTTCTCGAGTCTCCCGCGCCCTAAAATTGTACAGTCCCGTGGGCGCTGGAGGTCGAGAAAGACTGGAAGTTCTGATAGCATGGTTAGATCGCAAGGTTGGATTTTTTTTTTCGTGTTCAAGCATAGACGTTGTAGAGTAGCACCCCGTATTTGTAGCGCACGTGTCCGTAACATTGTTTTGGCCTAAAATTATATTATAGACCGCTGTTTTAGCGCAATGTCCAGCATCCGCCCATCCTTTGCGTCCAAGACGACCTTTGATTCTCTGGCCGTGGACTCTGGCGAGGAAACAGAGGACGAAGAGGAGGTTTCGGAGCTTCCCCCAAGGCTCGTCCACCTCGCTGCGAATAAACTACGTGTCTGCAGCGTCGTTGATAACTTTCTCCTAGTGATGTCCCCGAGACGGAGCCCAAACCGACCAAGTCTGCTCTGAAAAAGGCAGCGCGGGCAGCGAAAAAGCAGCTCCAGCAGGCCAAATCCAAGCGCTCGGGCAGCCCGCCTTCGGAGGCGCCGTCACCCTCGCCTGCTGGCTCCGTGTTCAATCCCGTGGAGATTCCTCATGAGGCGGAGAGGTCCCTCGCGCAGCCGCACAAGGCGGAGCCCGCGACGGTGAATGGCGCGGCCGAGCTGCCTCGCGCGGCCCCACCACCACCCCCGGTCTCAACGCCAAAACCGCAGCCGCCGCAGGCGGCATACACGTTGCCGGAGCCTGCACCATACACTCCTCCAAAACCCGTCGAATTGCCGCCGCCATTAGTCAAAGACCCGGCACTGCGAGAGGATGCCGGACCTGTTGTTGAAAAGGCCGCGCCGCAGAGCAGTGAGCCCGTGCTTACGGCGGAGGAGACCAAAAAGAGACAGAACATGTTCACCCGGACGCTGTGGACGTTCATTATGATAGGCACTTTTATCGGTGCGGTGGGTCTGTCTGTGGATTAATTCTGTATCCTGATGATTTTCTAGTCCTCCTACTTCTCGGCCATGCATACATGATTCTCCTGGTCATGCTCTGCCAGACACTCGTTTATCGCGAAGTAACGGCATTATTCTCATTGACCTCACCCGACGAAGAGTCCAAAAAGACGGGGAAAGATCCCTGGAGCACGACGCTTAACTGGTACTTTTTCGTGACGACAAACTATTTTCTTTACGGCGAGAGTATCATTTACTATTTCAAGGTACGCTACGTCCGTGTAGGGCTTTGCGGCTTTCTGACCCCACCTCGCTCGCAGCATGTCGTCTTTCTGGATGTACAGCTGCTCCCGTTTGCCACCAACCACCGAATCATCAGCTTCACGCTCTACACGATCGGTTTTGTTGGTTTCGTCATGTCGCTGCAGAAGGGCTATCTGAAGCAGCAGTTTGGGCTGTTCTGCTGGGTGCACATGAGTCTGCTGATTATCGTGCTGTCGAGGCGAGTGTTTTTTTTACATATATTTACCCTCCAAGCATCTCATCCGCCCCCCGCAGCCACTTTATCATCAACAACATCCTCGAGGGGCTGATCTGGTTCTGGGTGCCCGCGTCGCTGGTGATCTGCAACGACGTGTTCGCGTACATCTGGGGCATCACGTTTGGGCGCACGCCGCTGATCGCGCTGTCGCCGAAAAAGACGGTGGAGGGCTTCGTGGGCGCGTTCTGGAGCACGATGATCTTTGGGGTGATTTGGGGGACGTACTTTATGCAGTTTGACTACATGATCTGCCCCGTGCACGATCTGGGCGTCAGCGCGTGGAGCGCGACCAAGTGCACGCCGAATCCGGTGTTTGTGTGGCGCGAGTGGCAGATCTGGACGCCGCTTGCGGTGTGTCTGTCGACTGTGGTGCGTGCGTTGTGGCTCTGGGAATGCGGAGCTTGCTGACCCCCCCCTGCGCCAGCTCGGGCGCTCGGTGACGACGATCGCGTACGCGCCGTACCAGTTCCACCTGCTGTGGATGTCTGGGTTCGCGTCGCTCGTCGCGCCGTTTGGCGGGTTCTTTGCGTCGGGGTTCAAGCGCGCGTTCAACATCAAGGACTTTGGGCACAGCATCCCCGGGCACGGCGGGATGACGGACCGCATGGACTGCCAGTGCGTTTTTTTTTTTTTGACAAACCCGCGGCTCAACGCCTATACAGATTCCTGATGGGCGTGTTCGTATACGTGTACCACAGCAGCCTCATCCGCGAGCACCACGTCACGGTGGGGTCGGTGCTGCAGACGATCGTGAGCGGGCTGACGGTGCAGGAGCAGCTGTCGCTACTGTCGGATCTGCAGGGGTACTTGGCGAAGCAGGGGATCTCGGTGCCGTGCGTGGATGGGCTGCTGGTCTAGTAATATATAGTTTCTGCATAATACAAGGCTCAAATGAGCGTCCCGTCAGATCCGCGTACTACACCAGCGTCCACTTTGCCATGCCGCCCCAGGCCATCGACTTGCGTCCGATAGAGTCTTGGAATACCCTCGGGGACAAGCCCTTGGCGTCGCGGCCGTCGAATTGCGTGACATGGTTGAGCGAGACGTCGCCCGCCGCGCCGCGGGGGATGTATATGCTGGCGGACCAGCCGCCCTCGGCGTCGACGTCGAGCGGGGTCTTTGTGTCGTCGGGCAGGTTGACAAAGTAGACGTAGTTGTCCGCCTCGTCGCGCGACATGTGCTCGCACATCTTGACTATGGAGAACGAGACCCAGGCGCCGCTGTGGATCACCTGGGCGGCCGGCTGCAGGCGGTCCTGGAGAAAGTCGAGGGTGTGAAAGTCGCCGTAGACGGTGGGGCCGTCCTCTGCGAGGATGTAGTCCTCCCACGAGACGGGGGTGCCGAGGAGCTGGTAGTCGGGGTCGGTGGGGAAGTGGCGGCGGCCAAACTCGGCGGGGGTGGAGGTGAACCAGACGGGGGCGAAGCGCTGGGTGTAGGCGTCGCCCATGAGGGCGCCGGCGCCCCAGCAGGCGTCGAGGAGGCGCCAGTCGCCGTCCATGAGGACG
>CVRE01178625.1:8543-23769 GCA_001179765.1 Crepidotus sp. BD-2015
CATCCCCCCGCTATTCGCACGCAACGTCGGCCACGTCGTCCTCCGCGGCAATGACACACTCCCCATCCACGACGGCGACGGGATCTACATAACATAGAACCTTCACAGTCTTACTGGGACGTCACCTCCTTGCGATTTACGCTGCGATGAGAGATATACATAACACACCCAACTTGCGCGCACGGCATATCTTCTACCTCTATTTTACGGTGTCACCACACCAAACACCGGACCCAACCAGCTCTCCCAGTCCTCTTTCTCGTGTGGATTACCCCCAACACGCAGGGCGCGCAGCAGCGCCCGATACTGCCCATCATCGATACGTGTTCCGTTCGCGAAAGTGCCCTGAAACTGGAGGGAGGTGTACCCCGAGAGCGGGTCCTGCGAGCCACGCGGCAATCAGCACAAAGACAGGGAAACACCACTCTGTTTATTTACGTTGGTGCTCCGCGGCTGGTAGTCGAGCTCTCCCAGCGGTCCAATCGTCTTAATGCCGCCGGTGCTTTGTGTCCACCACCAGTTGAACGCCGCCCGCTTCGGCGACTGGACAGTGGGTGTGAACCGGATGTCCTCGTCAACGAGGTCTATCCGTAGTTTCGCGGACCCGAACATCAGCCTAGAAACCAGCTATCAGCCTCCTCACATGCATGTACCCATCGACCCGGAGACTCACCGGAACAGCAGGAACGGGAAGTCGTGGCCCATGAACGTATAATTCGTCGGTGCGACCTGCGGCCGTCCAGTGGCGTCGATGACCGTCGGCAGCGGGACATTGAAATAGTGGCTACTCGAGTCGAGGACCGGCACTGCCTTGAGCGACGCGGCGACCCCGAGATATGTCACCGTGAGCGTCTCCACTGGGCTAACGACGTGGATGAAACCCGAGTAAATAGGCAGCGTCGCGTTGGACACCACCGGCGGCGTAAAGAACGCGTGGATAGTTTTTGTGTGCCCTGGGTGAACAGTGATCTCGAATTCTGTAAATTCAACGCTCGCGGCCGCGGCGATCACCACCGGCATGGCCAGCACAGACCCGGAAGCCTGTGTGTGCAGCTTCAGAGTCAGAATTCCCCGAATCACTGGAGTCGGCGCTTACAGGTGCAACCGTGCCTATCGTCTCCGCTGGAAGGTGGCGAATCAGATATGTGGCGGGTTTGGGGCCCAGGTTTGTTATCCATATGGAGTGACTGCGAAACCGCTACTTGGTCAGTGAAGCGCAGACGCGGGAACAGGAACCCACTTGGCCCTGAAGTGCTCCGTGTCATTTAGCGCGATCTGCCCCGGCGACACGATCGTCTTCATGGCCATTGCGCGGTCCACCTGAATCAACCCGGCCCCCTGTTGCGCGACAGTCCGGAGCGGCGCGCTGTCGGCGTGGGACGATGGCACGCCCGTCGCCGTACTCTGCAGGATCCGCAGGACAGCCCTCCCCGCGGCAGGCGTCACGCTGAGCGCCTCGAGAATCAGTGCGGCGGCGCCCGCCACGAACGGGGTTGACATGCTCGTGCCTGACTCAAGGCCGAATCCCCCCAGCTTCAGCGGCAACGTTGAAAGGATGTTTCCACCAGGCGCCGCGAGCGAGGGGCTGAGGTGCATGTCGAATGTGGGCCCAATGGTAGAAAAGGCGCTGACAAGGCCGCCGCCCGGGTTCGGGATGCTAAACGCCCCGCCGTCCTGTGGGAAGCTGACCGTGATGTTGGCCCCGGCGATGAACTGCTCCACAAGCTGCAAGACCCTATTGTCTGCGAATTGAACATCAAGACAGATGAATACTCACGAATTTCCCGTCATCCGCGCCGATGAGGACAGCCTTGTATCCGGCGACTGAAATCGAGGAGAACGCGCCAGTGTCGGAGCTGCAGATTAGAAGATCAGTGTCCGACGGCTGCAGCGAGAGGAAACGACCGGACTTATAGATAGCCACCACTCTGCCGCCCTTCGCTTTGATGTTCGCCAGCTTTTCTGTCTGGAGGCACATCAGCTACTCATGCCACGAACGCAGCAGACGTACGAATAAGCAGGTTCCTCGATGCACTATCACGAGATACGGCGACAGGTCGGGCGTTGTCGGCGGCAGTGGATTGCAGGCATCGTCGGATTGCGAAATATTCGTCGATGTAGCATAAATGGGCAAGGCGCCAGTGACATTCAGTGGAAGGGCCAAGAAATATGGCTACCCCTCGCCCGTCAGTATATACTTGGTTCCCGGCACAGGACGCGACACACGATTGGGTTATGAGCAACGCCGTGGACGGTTGCGTTCTGGACCGGGGAGACGATATTGTCGACGGAGGCCACCGAGATGATGCCGATACCAGCGCTTGGGTTTGAGGTGTACCATGCACCGTATAGCCCGTCTATGCACCTTCCAGGTCAGTGTGGTAAATTTAATATTTTGTTTGGCATACCGTTCCCAGCAGCGACTGTCACGACACGTCCTTGAGCAGCGATGCGACTCGCTACAACCGATGCTGTGCCCTCTGTCCAACCATTAGGACCGCCGAGCGAGAGCGTGAGGATGTCCATTTTCTGGTTGTAGCCCAGAATCAGGGCGGCGGTGATGATATCGTCCGAGGTGTCGCCATTACAGCCGAAAATACGATATGACGCCAACGAAGCCTCGTACGCCACCCCGCTAATGCCCAGGCTGTTGTTTGGTGATGCACCGATGATGCCCGCAACATGGCTGTCGCAATTTGAGTCGCGAACATCTCGAGGGGAAAAAGACAAAACCTTCCGTGCCCGTTGCATCTGTACCCCGATGAGTAAGTACACACAAGGGCTAAAGTTCCACGTACTCATCCAATGGATCTTTGTCAGGCGATGGTGTGTTTCCTCCACTGAAGGCGTCGCCGACGAAATCATAGCCACCGATTACTTTGAAGCCAGGACCGAAACCGCCGCCGAGAAGGGGGTGGTTGTAGTCGACCCCTAAGAAGGCATCAGCCACGAATTCCGAGCTAGTGGAGCTGATAGCCACCTGTGTCTATGCTAGAAAGAGGGTCAGAGCTAGAAGGCGGCCGGTGAAAAGGCTAAATGTACATTCCGATCTTGATCCCCTTGCCAAACTTTCCTTGTGCGTGCACTTTGTCGACTCCGGTCATCAAGTGGGTGCTGAAGCTATCGGGAAGGCCGGTGGCTGTTGTTGGGTCCACAACCGTCGAACTGACTGGCCTGGTCCATGTACCATCAGACAACAGGAAGATGGACTCGCGGAGATAACTCGCATGGGAGCGGGGACTTGAACAATCGGTCGAATTGCCTGCACGCCTGGGATCTCAGAAAGCTTGGCAATATCCTAAAATTTAATCAGAAATAATCAGCCCGGCAATCGAGAACACAAGTACACTGGGTGACTACGGATAGGTCAGTACTCGCCAATACATAAATGGCTGTGAAAACCCACAGACAACCGTATCGAAGCCCCAACGAGAATCTCCGGAGTGTTATATTCCTGGCCAATGCTGAAGGCGATGCCCTTCATTCTCATCGCGTCATAAACCTCTTCGTGGCGCTGAGAAACTCGGCTCTGGGTACGGGACGACACAGCACATGGGAAGTACATACCGGGACCAGGGTCCGCTTTGAAACCTGGGCGTCGGAGAGTTCGATGATGTAGGCATTCGGGACATATTTCGCGGCGTGTGTTGCCTGCTGGGCAGTTGGGATTGGCGCGAAAGCGAAAGCAACGGGAACCAGTGCAACCACAAAGAGGGCTAACCTCATTGCCATCGCGTACTGCGGATGAGGGTGAAGAGTTGAGCCTTTTTAAATGAGTTGCCAGTGCGGTTCGAGAATCTGAACTCAGGCTGAAGCACATTCCGTACTACTTCGCGCAAGGATGCGCCAAGGGGTTCCGAAGTGGCCGCCCGAGCGGCGCCACATGAGAAGCGGAAAATCTACGTACGAAAAGACTTTGAGTGGTGCTGGGGTAGACCGGCGAGATTCCCATTCGAGTGAACAGTATCATCTAAATGATGCAGCCGTAAGTTGATCAGGGGAAAGTACTATTGTGGAGGGCGAATGGAACACACGATCCAGGTAGGTAAGCACATGTAATACAAACAGGCTTTGCGAGCAACTGCGTATGGGGTCATTTGAAGCATGGCGATTAAGAATCTAACTTCCAGGCGTTCTCTTTAACAAGCTTCTCTCGCTCCAGGAGGTATTTCCCTGTTGCCCCGCCGTACCGTCAGGAGAACGAGGCAAATGATAACAGAAGCGACTCGCCTTCCTTATACTTCTGGCTAAAGTCGGACGCCTTGTGATAAAACCAGCCTACGCGTTCGTTACAACCCATGCAGAACACGTCCGCCACAGTATGGACGCCGGTGCTGTATAATATATTCAGTGCATGTCGCGAGCGGCGTGGGTGGATTCATGCACATAAGACTACGATCTTCTCGATTACCGTACTTAAGATTTGTAGCGGAGTGCATGAGAAACCCTCGGCCGTCGCGTCCTTGGAACAGCTTCGTTATCGTCTCGTCTTGCAAGGCCTGCCTCCCCCGGTAAGCCGAGTTCGCGCAGAAGGGAAAGCACCACACAAGGACGGCAGAACATTTGAGGCAATTGTACGTCGGATGGTCAGTATACGCTTGAACGATTTGGTTCCTGGTATCAGCAGAGACGGGCAAGGACATTCTGGTGCGCATGAAGGATGCGGAGGATCATTCCACTCTATCTCGCTCAACTGGGCATCCTCACCGCAAGAGGCAAGAAATGATGGGAACCAAATACGAGCAAAGTGGTCAAAGCGATAAGTCACAGCCAAAACCGGACGAATGCCTTCTACGATCTCATAAACACTCATCAATTTCAGGAGGCGGTCCGCGCAATTTCGCATGTTGTGAGAGACACTAAAAATCTCCATGAAATCGCAAGGCCGGCACCAAGCCGGCACTGCTCCGGCCGGAGAACCTTGGAAATTGGATAGTCCACTCAAATCCAAACGGTGTGAGAGAGATCCATCTTAAACTTCAGCCAAGATCCGTACCAAGATCTCTTTGATCGTACTTCGTCCACTGCCCTCGGACGACGTATTATTGTCCTCGGGGTCAGCTGTGACAGCAGGGTACATTGCGCTCCCCAGCACTTCGTCGGGCGGGCCATCCCGTACACGCAACCGGTGTGTCATCACACGAGGCACAATGCGTGCGACATCTGCCTGGCTGACTTCCAAAACCTCCGGCTCCTGCGCCCTCTGCAGTTCAGCGCCGTTTCTCGGTGGGGTGGACGCGCCATCGACCTCCTCGACCAGGACGTCGATCGGCTGATAACGATGCGCGAGGCTGTTCCCAGTGACGAACGGTTGTGCCGTTGCAAGCGGGCTTTCGTCGTCGACATCCTGCTCTGGCTCCGCCTGCCCGTTGCTGTTCGCGGCCTTGGCGGCATATGCAGCATCGTCGCGCACCAGTTCAATACCGGTTAGGTCGCCGCCAATGACACGCCCCGCGCGCGCGAGGTCAATCGCGTCCTTCATAGACTTGGCGGTTAGTAGCGTCCCATCCAACTGCGGATGGTGGCGCGCGGCAGAGAACAAGTCAGAGGCGTAGAGATCTATGAGCGGCGACAAGTGTGTGCGATAGTATGTTGCACGCAGATCATTGAGGAGCGGGGGCGGCACAAGTGCTTGTTGGTGAAGCGGGTGGTGTACATGATGGTGATGACCAAGAGGAAGGGAATGACTATGGTGCGGCAGGGGTATAGGCTGCGCTAGAAAAGGTGGGGAAGACGTTGGCGTGACTTGACCTTGGGGGAGAGGTGAAGAATGGAGGGCTGGTGAATTGCGGTAAGAAGCCGAATTGCGCGAAGGGGACAACAGAAGAGCACGGATGCTGTGATGCGGAGAGACGGTGGCACTCATAGCAAACTTATCCAGCTGTAGTTGCGCGTGAATTTGAAGGACTAACGAAAAAACAAGTTGTAACCTACCAAAGTCTTATGTATAGCCGGCCGCTCCCATTGGTGCAAAGGACAAACATACACCATGAGAAACCCTTCAGGAAGATTCCACACCTCGTCAAAGCCTTCGTCGACGTCCTCGTCCTCTAAAACCACGCGCTTTTCTGCCAGTACCCTCGACAGTGCTCGTTGAGATGATGTAGTCGCATTTTCGAGCCCCGAAATTACGAGCGCGCGGGGTTGCAGTGCAACCGACCTGTCCGGTCGGGGTCGTAGTGGTGTAGGATCGGAGAAGGCGTGGGGAAGGGGAGCGCGAGCCTTTGATGACCTAGGTGCGGTGCTGAATGGATTAACTACGGAGCTTGAAGCGGAGGGTAGAAATTCATGGCTATCCCCAAACGGATTGGTGTTTGTGGCCGCGCCTAACTCGTTTGGGTTGGTCATCGAGCGGCGCCTGTGCTTCTTCGAGGACGGGCGTACCCAAGTTGCATTATTGCGGGTACGGTTGCGAGAGATGCTAGGATTTTTCACCGAAAGCGCTTCGTCTTGCGAATCAACGGGCGCAGTCCACGGGAGAAACAAGGAGCGGAGAAAAGGTGCTCCTGACGTGTTAGTTGGATATGTTGAGCGGGGGCGAATTTTCAGCTTGTGCGTCGGTAATCCAAACACAGACGACAAAGTCTGTAAGTCAAGGACGTGTAAGTAAGTAGGTATCACTATCGATATCATGTCAAACCCGCCGACGCCGGTATCAGTTGACCATGTGCCTGTGCTCATGACATATACGCCACTAACGCAAGGATGCTCTCGGTTGCTTGATGCGACGAGAGTGACATTCCAGGGAAGTAGAGTATGGCCTGACCCAGCGACATCGGGCCGGGGGGGCAAACTATCAGTGGGGAGTGCCCAGCATGCCCACCTAAAGCCCGCTTCAAAACGACGCCTTTTGGATTGGCCAGAGCAATCAAACAGGCGAGGCAGTGCACTCGGGATATATCTGATGAGGGGAAATGAAGTAAATTACTTACCAGAAAGGCAAGTTTCACCACGAGGCGGACATCCTGTACCGGAGCGCGGAGAAGCAAATGCTTTTCACCGGCGATGAGACACAGAAGAATAGACTGAACGACGATGGAGTCCAGAGGAAGCGACGGAAGAGCTAGTTCTCGAAGATGCGCCAGGAGAGCGGGAAAGAAGGTGGGTGTGCCGGGAACGAGCTGATTGGAGTCAAGGGGAAACATGCAGAAGAGCGCTTAGTCGCGGGAAGAGGCAGGATACTGTGGATGCCGTTCCGGTAGAGAATCGGAAAGCAACACAGGCACACAGTCGAAAGGAGATAGCAACGAAATGGCGGACGACTCGGAGTCGAATGCCAGATTGTTGCGACCATCTATACCACAACCTTGACCTGGTCGCCTGCCTTGCCCATGAGTAGATGGCAAGCGTGGTCCAGTTCACTGTCGATGATTCTAGTCCGACAGTCTCATATTTTCCTTTTGGCGACACCCTCTCCTCCCCGAATTTACTCGCTGGATGGAACCCTCACTGGACGTCTCCTGGGTTCTCAGGCCCAACCATTGGCTCAATAGGTTCCGGTAATAGTCTCCATATCACAAGTCACGATGGTGCTTCTATGCAGATAGTATGGAAAGGTACGCAAGTACACCGTCCGTGCTCTCGTTTTTTCGTCTAATCGTTACAGGTACCGGAATAAAGCTTTTTGGGAATGCTACCCGATCGTCGTATGATATTACGCTCGATGGAAAGGTTGCGGCTAGCACATCGGCCGACCCGTCTAATAATGTTCTCGTCGCCCTGGACAACCTTCCGGACACAAACCACACCCTCTCTTTGACCATGCAGACGAATGCAACAGACTCTCTACTCACGTTCGACAAGGCGACTATCTCTGCTCCACTATTGCCGAGCAATGTGTCCAGGCGCGTCTATCTGTTGAGCGAGATGCATCCACTGCTAATCCAAACGCAGCTCTAATTTTACTGAACGCGTTTTAAATGACACTGTTGTATCTTTTCGCGGGCAGTGGTCCTTTACAAACGACCCGAACGCGTCCCATAAATCCACGACCGCCGGCGACAGTGCAGCCCTACAATTTACAGGTAAGTCATCACAATCCACCTGGTGTTTTCGGCCTTGCCCTGACAATGCACAAGGGGCATGTTTCCTTCTCCGAGGGACTACCTCCCCTGATGCCGGCAGGTACACGCAAAATCACCTGTTGTAGAAGCACGCTCAGTTTCATCAGATATTCGGTCACCCTGGACAACGTTACAACTTCCTTTTCGGGGGAGTCGTCGTTCACCGAAACAGACTCGCTCTTATTTTTTGCGTCCGGATTGGACGCCGAGACTGTCCACAACCTGGAAATTGTCAACACTGATGGAGCTTCCCTGGTTTTACCACTGGGTGGCGCTACCGTCTTTGCCCTTGCTCAGAGGTACACCGATTCCTTTTATTGAAAGTCCGATCCAAACCTCTTCTAGTACTTCAACACCGAGCAGTAGCCCAACATCTGTAGGTGTTACCGCAGTTTCCCATGGCGGGCTGTCCGGCGGCACCATAGCTGCGCTCATTCTCGCCGGCGTCCTCATTTTTCTTCTCATACTCAGTGCGGTCCTGTACTTCATGCTGTATCGCCCTTATCGACGACGGAAACGTATGCTTCGGCGCCAGCCAAAGGATGACCCCGACCATGATGCTGTAAGTGTCATGGTAGTGGACGTTGCACGGGAAACGCTGTCGAAGAAGATGGGATTTTACGATGACGTTCCTGTGGCCGGACCTTCGCGCGATCGGACAAGCAAGAGGAGCGGCTTTACGCGGTGGAAGGAAGAGGTGGAGGGAGGCCTGGGGAGCCTAGGACGCGGTGCCCTCGGGATTGCCTTCAGACATTCCGACTCGACAGGGAGACGGGATGCATCTGGCGCGTCCTCTCACGACTATGATATAGAGATAGCGACCCTCAGCTACAAGAGCACCTCCTCCTCAGATCGATACGAAACAGGCGAAGGCAACGGAAAAGGAAAGGCCCGAGAGAGCAACCGCTGGCCGCGACGGAGGCAGAAATCGACGTCGCCCCGCTTCAGAGTCGGTTTTCCAATAGAGCCTCGCTCGCGCTCTGCCTCGCGGTCAAACGGGGCATCCGGAGGTCCTTCGGTCATATCATCCCTGTCGTATCTTTCTTCCCCCTCCTTACGCCCAACCACCGTTCCTTCTGCTCCTCTTTCACCCTCATCCCGACGGCCCTCTCCATCCCCGAACACCCATTCCCGCGTAGGTAGCTCTGGAGCTCTCCTGGTGCACAGCGACGAGCCCCCACCTTCTGAACCGGACGGCGGCTACAACCCTTCATCTCTCCCGCCCTTGGGACCCCTTCCTCCACTTCCTGTACCGACTCAGCCTCCAGAGCCTGCCAGGCAAGACGACCGCGGGAGTGTCCGCGAATACGACGCCGACGACGGTAGGAGCATTCTAGGCGACGGAAGCGCCCGGATAGCGCTGCGCAGCTTGAGCCCCCGGACGAGCGAGGCAGAGGATCGCAAGGCCCGTAAAAAACGGCGAGCAAAGCAGAAGCGGACGGAGTCGTCCCCCTTGTCGAATCCCATCGACACTGACGACACTGACGGCTCACCTGGTGGTGATGGGGATACTCCTCCCTCAGAAATCCCCCCCACCAGTTTGTTCCTCCGTAGCACCAGCCCATTCCACGTGGATTTTGATGAGAGCGATCCTCGAGCTGCCCGCCTTTCTGGGCAGTCTCGAGTCCGGTTCGAAGGTGACCTGCCGGGGACCGACAACGACAGTGCTCAGGCATCTACAGGAAAGGGAGGCAAACGCAGCAAGGCATCCACGGTACCTTTCCGACTCACCCCTCAGAGTGATCATCTTCGGGATACCTCATTCCTCGATTTTGCCAGCTCATCTTCGGGCTCCAATGCCTACTCTACGTCTTCCCGTTCTATCGGTTCACAAGCCCAGGCTGGACATTCCCGTTGGAGTACTGGAGGAAGCTCCAGTATGATGGCGAGTATCATACCACCTCCGCAGCCCAAGTCCCGCTGGAGCACGACGACCGCCCCCAGCTCGGATATAAATCACGACGATCCTTCGGCAAGCTCATCCGACTCCAACTTCCCGTTCCCCGTTTCGCTGCCCCCGTCGCCACACCACCCGGACGGCACGTTTATCCCGCAGCAATCGTCGTTCGGTGTCAACTTGGAATTGCCAACCCAATCGAGCACCCTGAGCAGCCTGAACTCGCACCCGTCGGATCTCATCAGCGAGCACCCGTCGTCCCCGACGGATAGCGTCCCCATGTCTGTCTCGGACATCCACTTCCGCCACAGCGGCACGGATGAGCAAAACGGGTCTCGGCGGCAGAGCAGCAGCGGCCTCCCCACCCACCCGCCGTTGCCGCCTGCACCGATCCAGACTGAGGAATCGTACATCGTCCAGCGCGTCGTGGGCATGTATGCACCGTCGCCGAATATACCTGCGACCATGCTGACTTCGCCCACACCTACTGCAGCGACGTTCATCACTAACCCCGATACACCGAGCCCTGGTTCTTCCGGCCGCGGTTTATAACCCCTGCCTTTCTTTTTCTTCACTGGGTTGATTATGGTTGATTGACACGGACAACTACACTCTTTTGAGGCACTAAGTATACCTCTTCACTGTTGTATTTTTACTTTACCGTATCCTTATTGATGATTGAGACCTTCAGGCTTCGGTTCACCCGCGCGTTGCGCATCACGTATCTAATCAAACATTGATGCGCCATCTACATTGGACAGGGGTTGATGGGATCGATCACTGGGCTTCACTGAGGCGGCTGGGTATCCCGCCTCAACCCGAAGCTCACAAAGCGCCTGAAATCAGAAAACACCTGTCGCTGGTCACCAGGGCGGCCACCGTCAGCCGTGCTCGTCCCAGTCGATGGCCCGCTTGTGCCAGGCGAGGTGAGGTTCCCGAAAATGCTATCGCCACCGGTGCCTCCTGCGGACAAGGGCAAGGACACTCGGCTGCCTCCAGGGCTGCTGAGATTACTGCCGAGCTGAGCTGGACCCGCGGGGTCCATGTCGAGCGACGAGAGGAAAGAGGTGCTCTCTAGCTCGTCTTGGGTGCTCGTTATAGTGAGGAAGGAGTCGAGTAGATTGTTCTGCTCTGCTTTGGGCGTGCCCTTCAAGTCAAGGATCTGGAAACGAAGTTTGAGGTGTTCTGGTATGAGGAAAGACAAAAACATACCTTCTGGAAGTTTGAGAACGAGGCGTCCTTGATTAAGAGGGTGTAGTTTAGAATGAACCCTTCAGGAGGGTCCTTGACGGAAGTGAGTGTAGCTAACGCAGCGGTTGGAAACACATACGACCGGTGTGACTATCACTTTGAGTAAAGTCTCTAATCGGGTGGTGCTTTTTGTTAATCCTCGGGTATAGCTACGAAATTGTCAGGGTCGTGTGTTGCGCAGAAATGGTAAATACGAACGTCGTCGTTGTCAGCGACTCTCCCGGCATTTTCGACAAACATGCTTTCACGGTTTGTAGGTCTATCAACAACTGTTCATATACCCGTGAATTGGTGTGGGAAAGGGAAGCCGACGGTTTTACCTGCTCGGCCCCAATTTCCTTCAGCGGTCGGCTTTTGACCAGCGAGTTGGTAAATTTGGCCAAGACAAGGCTGCAATTCCACGTTAGTACCAACGCGAATCGAGTAGAAACAGCGACCGACCTGCAAGCTTTGTCGAGGAAGTTGCGCAGATACTTTTTCTGCTCGACGAGGGGCTTGACCGATTCGACCACTTGTTCTACAGCATTCACCAAGTCGACAGTGTATGCAGACTGACCGCTAACTTGCTTCAAGGTTGTCCAAGACGAGCGCGCCATCGCCGCGAAGGCAGGCTCACACGCGACCTCCAGCTCTCGTAGCTGAACGACGATGCCAGCAGAGATGACACTGACCGGCTGTCAACAACGGATTGTAAAGGATATAGATATACTTGACGTACCTAACGAACTGATCCCGCTCCGCCTGCAGTGAGATTTTCTCCTTGAACTCATCATTGACCTTGCCTCTGATCTTGTCTTCTAACTGAAATGCTATGAGGATCGCCCGGAGATGGTGGTGTTTGATTGATCACCTCGAGAGCGGTGGCCTGACAGTAATCCGCCGTATTTATGATGAGGGCAGATTGTTGGAGTTCGCCAACTTCGAATCGAGATTCCGTCGATTTACGTACTTGAGAAATCGGTCTGGTTGACTGATTAGGTCCGAGAAAAAAAAAACTCAACAAGGAAGCCCTTACCGTTTGAGACCCCCGACGAGAACGTCCTCTGTACACAATTCAATGATTTGACCAAGCGGAGACGCCTGCCGACCCACCAGCATAGATTCGGAGCCATTTCTTATGCAACACAGACAGGTCGAATAATGGCTTTCCGGTAGAAAGTTTTGCGCATTGTTCTAAACTTTGCCCGTAGAAATAGAACAGTTCCGTCGAGGAAGGGAGGACGACGATAGGTGAATTCTTGGCGTCAGAGTCGTCGGTGAGATTTGCTTCAACTTCCAGCGATGGCCGCGGAGACCTTATCCCGCGCCCCTTTCGGTGCGGGGCCAGCATATCGGCCAGAGCTCTAAACAGAGTCAGCTATATGACATCATGGACCTCAGGTAACATTACTTGTCCTGCGCGTCAACAAAAACGCCCATATGCGACTCAAACGCAGACGACATGGTTTTCGGAGGAGTGGAATGGGACGGGGCAGTGACGATCAACATTTCCTGGAACTGTTGTCGAATTTTAAGCGAGAGCCAAAGTTGCTGGAAGGGTTTCTTACGGGCGTTGCCCATTTTTTCACCATGGAAGATTCAAATTCTGCCGTGAGTTGCAGGTTATCGAGTAGGGCCTTCACGCTCAGAGAAGCCCCGATCTTGGATAGCAGTGCTGTCAGATCGTCCCTGGTCACGCCAGGATCAGACCAGCATCGGTGGAAACGATATGAGATGTATTAACCGAGTTATTTCTGAGAATTTAGCAAGCAAATGCCAGCCGACCCTCCAATCCGGCGGGAACACTCGACCTTGTTCGACCTCGTGTGTTTGCAAGAGGCGGCGGAACCAAGCAAAACGTCTCGAGATGTTATCGAGCTGCCCTGCTTCGTCGCTGGTGCGGAATATTCGCCGATATTCCTTGAGCTCTATTGCGACGTAACGCTCGATCATCTGGGCTCGAACATCGGCTCCTAGTACGTCGACCACCAAACACGCGTCTGCGATGAGGCTCGGCTTGATTTGCTTGGATGGATCTTGGAGGTAACTGCATGAGCTTTCGTTAGTCGCTAATCGGCGAGCCCGGCAGGGGGTACTTGCAATGCATCAAAATCGTGATCAAGGTGGGTCCGGAGCTCGCCCTGAAGCTCTTGAATATGTTTCCAGACTTGTGAGATACGTTGGACGGACGTGTACTGTTTGAACGAAGCTGAAATCTGTTTGACCGCCTACGTGCAACGGATCAGAACCATTGGAAGGGGGGAAGTACCACAAGCGCGTACGGCCAGAGTCTGTGCAACTTCGCCGTATTTCTTTTCCTTCACAGAGTCCTCCAACTGTGTAAGTGCATTGACTGTAGTACATGTTAGGTGGCCATAAACGTATAAACCACGGAGAACACACCTAACATTTGAAGCCGTTTAAGGGTAGTCATGCTAAGTATGAGGTTTCGCTTCGCGAGGTCGAGGACCTGGATGTCCTTCGTAATATTTCGTACTACAGCCTCCGATTCTGTTGCTTTCTCGCGTATCCGAGACATTTGGCCGAAGAGGTCCTATAGAACGCCCTTATAAGGCACAGGTATATGCTGAGAAGAGCCTGAAACACGGACAGAAATCATTTCTTGGATGAGTTGCATTCGAGTGGGGTCCTGATTATTCTTCAGTTCGGACTGCAAGGCATCTATTTCTCGTTGGAGCTCCTGTTGACTTTCGACAAGGCGAGCCTGTACAGAGGCGATGTGGGCCAAAGACGCCTCTGGAGCGACGTGAGTTTACTCATTGCTCAACCGCTTGTGACGCACCATCTGGAAAGAAGGTGTTGAGGATATCGACGGGGCTGAAGTCATTGGAGAGTGTGTCGAGATTATCCGTGTCTTGGCTTTGAAGCTGCAGAACGCGCTCTATCGCGAGGATAACTTCGTGTGGTAGTTCGTCGTACATGCCGAGTTGACGACTTTTCACGTCACGGTGTCAAATCCCTCCCTCGATGAACCCCGTTAACAAAATCATATATGGGACCGCCTGGCGCGTCTGTTGTCGAATACTGTATACCTTCCGCTCCTCACAGACATCTCAGGAAGGAAGATAAAACCGCGTCTCTCGTTGTCGCCGCCGTTCTGAAGGGTTTCCGCGCAATCGACACAGGTATCAGCTTCCAAGATGGCTTCAATTCCCTCTTGATTACTTTGCCACTCAGCCTGCCAACCTAAACACTACCGGTGGGTGTAGTGCACGAATAAAGACTCGCAGGCCAATGCTTAGGCACGCCACAGCGAGGATCTAGTCGGTGAAGCCCTCCTGACCCTTCAGAACCAACATGGCGTCAAACGCGAAGAGTTGTTCCTTCAAACCAAGTGCGTAACCTCGTCCCACTCGCGGATCGCCTTTGAGTGACCTGTGCACACAAGATATACGCCCATTCTCGGGCAAACCAGGACCAAGCCGCTCCCATACGATCCTACTGCCTCAATAACGACCCAGATCAACGCTTCTTTCGCGGTGTCTCTCGCGTCGCTGCGCACTACCTACCTCGACAGCTATATCCTTCATTCCCCTCTCCCAACATTCGAAGAGACGCTCGAAGGGTGGACAGCGCTGGGAGCGTTACAGGATGCGGGCCACGTCCGCGCAATCGGGGTGAGCAATATATACGACGTACGGGTGCTCCAGGCGCTCGCGGCCGTACGCCCGATCCAAGTGGTACAAAATCGTTGGTACGAGAAGAACCGATGGGATAGGGAGGTCTGTCGGTATTGCAAGGACCAAGGGATCGAGTATCAGTGAGTTGCGAGAGATAGTCGACATCTCTTCATTGTGACACATGGCATGCAGGTCCTTCTGGACGCTCTCGGGCTCACCTTCGCTTCTGCAGGCTCCAGAGTTGGTGGGGCTTGCGAAAGCCTCGGGTTGTACGCCAGCCCAAACTCTCTACAAGTTTGCAATGCTCGGTGGGGTAACTCCGCTGTGTGGGACTACGAAAGAAGCCCACATGGATGAAGGTGTGGCTGCTTCGGCCCTGCAGCTCAAAGATCCTG
>CVRE01178628.1:4955-18996 GCA_001179765.1 Crepidotus sp. BD-2015
TGCAGTGGTAGTGAATCTTGAGGATCTCGAGTTGCCAGAAAGTCCACCTTAGACTACAACTGCGCGAGGCTCACCGACGATCCGAGGCCAGGCTAGGCCCCACGGTTATTGGAATTCATTGGGCTTTGAATTTCCATCACGGAGCTTTCTGACATGCGACATCAAGGCAGGACAGACATAAATGGTTCGCGTCAACCTGGTTCCGCCTAGGGATTTCAAAATAAGGTGCCTTGTTAAGGTGGAACGTCGAAGCAGACTGTTGACAGAAACGCCGCCTCCTTGAAATAGGGCATAATTAACACCCGTTCAAAACGGACGCTACCATTAGACAAATGCGCGAGAGGATCATCGAGCCTGAACAGAGTGCTACAGAGTGGAGGTGATCAGGCCGACTCATCAGTCGGGATTAGTAGCCGCCATCCTCGGCCATCAAATTAATCACCAGGTTGAACATTGCAAATTGTGAGACCCAAAAAAACCAGGGCAAACTTGAATCGTCAAGGTTCGATCGGCCATAGGCCAAGGCTGAGCGCTGAGCGCTGAGGATTATGCGAATTATGTTCATCGAGGAACGAGAAGGCGTGCGTGGTCGCACGACAGCACTTATAGGAGACCAAGGTTGAACATTCGGTCCGGCTCCAGTTGACGCGTTGACGAACTGTCATCGGCTTCAATTTCAATTCATATGGATACAGTCAATGCTATCTAATCAGTAAGGAACCGATTCATAAGAAAGTTGGACCTACTTACCAGCTATATGTTCAAGATGGCGTCCAATAAAATCCGGTAACTCGTGCCATCTCCAACCGCGCCCTCACCTCCAAACGCCGAATCCAGCGTCCTCGCCATCGTTCCGTCGCGCAGGAGATTGGACCACTCTGAATCTTTATCGGCCGTCGCGGCATCTATTTGGAATGCGTTGTACGAAACCAGCAGTTCAAACTTGATCCTATACGGCAAAGCGGCTGGGTTGGCTGATGTGAATGGATTTGCTCCCATGAGCCGCAAGATTTCCGCGGAACTAGGTGCACGATGCTTGTTTGCAAGGGAGACTGGCTGCACCGGATCGGGCACTTTAACGGGCGATCCTTTGGGTTGGGCACGCGCTTGTGGTTTAGGACGTACACCCACTTTGGACGCATCGCTGCTGTCTCCAAAATATCGTTGATAGAACGCGACTTTGAACTTGGATACTGCTGGCGATGGGCTGAGGTTGGACAGCAGCGATGAAATGTCGTCCAGTGACAAGGTCGAAAGGCGGTTGAATACCGAGACGACTAGCATGGGAAAATCCAGGTGGGTCGTAGACGCCAGATTTATCAACTACAGGATTCAACCGTTCAGAAGGAGGAGTCAACCGGTCGATGGGGAACTAATTACCAAGTTGATCAGACGCGAGCCCATCATTCGGCGACGGTAGTCCGACTGTTGGACACAGTGCAGAATAATAGCCAGAGGGGCATCGGTATCCCTCCTCGATGACGACCCCAAATGTTCTAAGAGCAAAGGAGAGTGCCGAGCTAACGAGTCGAACTCAATAGAATGGATTTGAAGAAGCTGTGTATCTTACGCAAGGTTGGATTTTCCCGTTCATCTCTTTCGAATAAAATCAAGAGCCAGTCTAACACAGGCCATGCAGTTTCACCAACCGGCACATGACTGTCCGACAGGTCAGTGAAGGACAAATCAGCATCCCGACCCTTGCCCTTTCTGGGCGTCAAAGAGATCGGTTGATTTCGGTCCAGAAATCCTTCCACCAAGATTTGCCAGCAGTTTTTGCAGCGACTGATGCACAATGACTCGGTCGCAACGAAGCACTCGTTGTCGTCTTCAGGCTCTGGTTCACCGGGGCGCAGGGGCCTGATGACAGCGGCAGGGGAATTCGTAGTCGCAAATGAGATCAGTAGCTGCTGCGAGCCAAGAGTGGCCGCGAGAGATGGAAGGAGATGTGATTTCTTCTGTCGTTTGCTAGGAGATGCAGACGGGTCGGCGCGGGTTTTTTCTTGCCTTATGTCGCTGGAAGGATAGAGCGCCATGAACAAAAGCTGGCGAATGTGGGCCCTGGGGAGGGGGCTCAATCGCTAGGGAAGCCGAACGATATCGAACGCGCGCTTACGCCGACGGTTTGTGATTCGGGGACCGAAGCTGGGCCAGGATATCTATCGCGGACTCGTATTGGCCCTCTTCGAGACAAGTGTCGACGAGATTGAGCTGGTGCCTGGAAGTCTCTGATTCGACGCGTTTGTTGGGGCTCTTCGTGTCCATCGCGTTCATGAGTTAGTGATTGTTTGCCAGGTGTAGCTCGCGTTACTATGAGTGATCATCGTCACAGCTTGCCTCCATCACTACTACGTCGATCCCTGTTTTCGTTTAATCTTTTGAACCGCTCGACTGGCCTCTCCGCTGAGCAGTGGGTCCTTCAGGACCATCTGCCTACCTACCTATCGTGTCTCGTTGTCAGATGCTATTTTTTTACCCGTAAAATAGAGGCAGGCAATTGTTTGAGAATTTGGATCATGTAGCCCAAATGTAGCTCTCTCACCCAAGTCAACTCAATGCGACTCGGACAGCTTGTCGGTGACAGATAATCGGAACGGTATCACTACTCGTACCTACAGGCCATTTGCTCACGACGACCAACTTTACACGACTCAACCGGTGCAACTCGCTCGGGCAATCACAGACTCGGAGTTCGGGCTCGCAGTGCAGCCAAGTTGCGGCCGAGCAAACCGAGCATGCACCGTTTGAGGTCTTCCTTCCAACTGCTCAAAAAAGCGTCCTTCTCTATGGAGACACCCGCCACACAGCCCGGCCCACTGGAGACGAGAATCCGGGAGAAAGTGGGACGATCTCCCTCCGTGTTATTCATCCGCTCATGTCGATTCCCAGTTGACTGCACAGTTCTCTCCCCGGGTCTTGCAGATCTCCAATGACAGTTGGAAACACCGTCACCATGCCGCCATGCAAGCACAAGGCGGGGGAAGCGAAACTCGTTGAGCTCTTCACTGTTACCCGACGTTGTGCTGACTTGGTGCCCAGATTTTTCGGTGCAAATCGTTTCAGAGGTTTTTCGGTCAAAGGTGATGTTCGGCATCCGACACGGAATGCGGATCTCTCACCATCTCCGCAGACGACCATGCAGCGGCATCGATTGATCTACGCCGCACTGAAAGAGGAGCTAGATGCCGGCTTGCATGCGCTGTCGCTCCAGACCAAGACAGAGGAAGAGCTCGAGCGGGCTGCGCGTTCCGATACGGCAACGCAGTAGGAGTTTGAATTTAATCACTTTGTGCTCTCTCTTGTTCTGACGTGTACACTGGGCTGTATTATATGTTTTCACCTCAAGATTCCTCTTTGCACCTTGCAACTGCCGCGGATGGCTACCGGCCGTCCATCTCCCCGGGAATCTACAAGATCTGCGCGTAGTAGGCGGTAGTGCTCGTCGTTGCTCGCTGGCCCGTTGCCTCCGTCCGAAATCCTGATCTTGCAGTGCGCATCTCTGCCGACTTGCACCGCCCGCGGGGCGTAGAGACCAAGCCTCTATAAACCCGTTCTCAGGACCCATATACGGCTCACTTTTTCTGCGAGCTCGAGTTTAAAATATAGACCTGTTTAAGATCATGATAGCCTGCTCCGTCGCTCCTTCCTCATTCCCTCCTCTCGCGATGTCTTCTTCGTCGGACAGTGGTCGTGGTCGGCGCTCTCACGACCGTCCCGTCCTTCCTCCAATCCGTGATTTGTTCAGAGGTTAGGCAGCTATCACTAGTCCTTTCTGCCTGTCCTGATTGTCCTGCCAAGAACTATCGTCTTCTAGAACTCCTCCCGAGTCCCCTGCACTGACGCTCGCGCGTCTACGTGTCAGCGACGAAGACGACCGCCCTCATCACGCGTACGGTTCTTCACCGTCGCATGGTTCCCTGTCCCGGCCAACCAGTACTCGGGTGGGACGAGCCTGCCATCACGCCCTTACTCAACTGCTCACATCTTTTCTTTCTTCTGTAGCCCTTATCGCGAGCTCATCCTGACCCTTCTACGCTCGTTCACCCTCAACATGCGCGGTCCAACACCGTGCCAGCCGCCATCCACGACAGGCCGAGAGCTTCGACTGACTCATATCCTCCCAGAGGATCTTACCCTCACCCGGGGTACCAGAACGCTCCTCCCAGAGCGATGTCCTACGACCCCGCCGGCTTCCACCCTTCAGCGGGCTACGCCGACCGCAACGCATACGACCCGCGATACGATTTGAGAGGTCCTCGACCGCCAACTGACTATCATAATGCGATCATGGGACGACCTTCCTCACAGCAGATTCCTCCCTACTATGCGCGGTCCCAGCCACCCAGCGCTCTGATGCCTCCTGCAATTTCAACCAGCATTCGGATCTCTCGCGGAGAAGACGCCGACCGGACGCCCATTGCCCTCTATCAGTCATCTGGGATGGCAGGATTCGCGCCTGCCGACGCGTCAACTAGCATGGGGGGACCTACAAAGTATGAATGTAGCTACTGTGGCAAGGGCTTCAGTCGCCCCAGCAGTCTCAAGGTTCGTCCTTGCTGCTGATCAGTGATTCAACAATTGAACATCCCGTCTCTCGCTCTCAGATTCATCTCAACAGCCATACAGGAGAGAAACGTGAGTACATGATCTCCGCGTTAACCGATGTATACTGACGTGTCTTCAGCGTTCGCCTGCCCTGTGGACGGTTGTGGCCGAAGTTTCAGTGTCCTTAGCAACATGCGCCGGCACGCCAGGGTGCATGTAACCCCACTGCCCGGTGATGGCGGGAGCGGACGGGCTCATCATCGGCGGGATAGCAGTGCATCCGCCTCCAGTTCCGGCTCTCACCAAAGCTCCTCTGAGGAAGAGGACGAGGACATTCATGACCATCGCGAGGATCACACTCTCCACCAGTACCGCAAGTAGATCTTGTCGGCGCCTTGGATATTCCCTCCATATTCTGACGACTCGCACGCCCTCACTTTCATTCCCTCTCAAGCACTATCATCACGGACCTCGCATTCATATTTATTTCTGCACTTTTATCTGTAACTTATTATCTTCGTTTCCTCTTAGCCTCCTATTTATTCTTCAAACTCCGGTCTGTATTGAAGATAGAAATGTACACCACTGTATAGTAATGTATGTACCTTGTAACCACCGTGTATTTTGTTGAAGCGATGCTGAAGACATGACATCGCGTGTCAGGAACGTAAGATAACATTAGGATTAGAAAGTCTGACAATGAAGGTGCACAAACTAATAGTAGTTGGTGAGTGAAAGTGGGGTATGTATGAGTGATGGATTGTGGTCATGAAATTACATAGAAATCGCTCGGCCTTTGCCGACATCTTGCGGCTCGCGCACTGCCGAGCGGCCCCGAATGGTCTCTTGTTCGTATGACGAGTCGGGTGGGGATCGCCCGTAGGAGTCTGGTTGCGAATCAAACGCCTTGTCCGCTCTCACGTAGCTTATCGCTCGAGGACTCTTGTGTGTGAACCCTGCGAAAGCCAGCGCTTTGCGTACGTCCATGATCTCAGCGCCATGAACTTCGTGGCGAAGCAAGGGGTCCCGGGTAGCGTCCGCAGGTGCGCCGTTAGCAGGGGCAAGGGGCTGAAACATACGAGTTAGTTTCCGCGAGGCCGATGGCTTTCATTTAAACGGACCTCCGCAGGGATATCAGGGTCAAAGTGCCGCGTGTCCTCCGGTGCGCGAAGCTCGGGGTGGTATGGGGCGGGGTAGCGGTGGATGTTGAGCCAGTCGATGCCTCTGAAGAAGGGATGGGCCTGTGGGTCCAGGTCGGACAGGGCGGTTCCTGAGGAAGGAAAAGCCTACTTTAATAAAGTTCCCACCATCCGCTGAGCCGCTCTGAGCCATGAAGCCACTCCTACGCGCTTGCATGACCATGGAGTTGGGCCGCGAGACGGATGTGGAGGCCTGCGATCCAAGGCGATCCTCAGGCTCGCAGAGGAGCTGCTGCATCAAATTGACACCTTCATGCGATACTTGCGGACGAGCAGGGAATCGCAAGGCTTGTTTCCAATTCAAGATTTTCTGACGCGTAACATGCCGCTGTACCGAGTGGTTAGCTCAGTCGAGCGCTTAACAGAACGGTGCTCACGGAGTTGCTGACGAACGGCGGGAATCTGCCAAACAGCGATGAGTCAGAGTAAAAGCAAGCAGCATGTGGATACAAACCCGTATAAGCATTCATACATGATCACTCCCAAACTCCACCAGTCACAAGAGTAAGAATAACCGTGGCCGCGGATTACCTCGGGGGACACTGAAGCAAGTGGAGGTGAGATTTAAATCTTGCCGTTGGCAAGGATAATACGTACTGTACGAGTTGGTCCCACATCTGTAGAATCATCAGTACATACACTCAGGATCTGGAAGTGTGACTGAGTGCTCACACTGAATATGCGAGCTACAACGCGACAAGACCTGAGAATGAAGCTGGAGAAGAAAAGAAAGGTCGTACCTTCCGGCGATTCTTCTCTCTCCAAGTGAATACACCTCCCTGGCCTTCTCCGCCGCCCATCAGTAATTCGACCTCTTTGCGGTCCATCCGCTTCGTTTTGCGGCCATCCGCGATGCCGTTAGTATCCTCGAGATCAATACCATGCTTGTGCAGCAGATGGAGCCGTTGTTGCTCGTAATCTAGGTGATTCCACGTTAGATCGTGCTAATCGAGAGGTTATTTATCCAAACATGAAGTGTCGTGAGCCCAGTGTAGGTCAGTTCTATTTATGAGAGATGAGCACACGGTGTCGAGAAGAATTGCAACTCACGCTAGACCGAAATCACTAAGTTTGATGTGACCTGAAGGATCGAACAAGAAATTCTACAAGAATAATTGCTGTCAGTAGGACATAAGTAAGATATATGAACTGTTGGCAGACGTCAGGCTTGATGTCGCGGTGGATAAAGCCATGTTTATGGCATGATTCAATGGCAAGAATCATCTACGAGACCCTGTCAGTGAGAAAAGGTGGATGGGGAAAAACGATATGCACCTCAGCGACGTAGAATCGTGTGAACCCTTCGTCGAATACATCCCGTTCTATCAACAGGTTGAGCAGATCACCCCCGCCCATGTATTCCAGGACCTAAATAGTTCGAAACGGTCAGATGGGAAGCAGTCGTTAGGTAAATAATAAGCACCAAATACAAGTTATCACGATCTTGGAAGCTGTAATACAAGCGGACAATCCACTCAGCTCCGCCAGCCGAGTTGACGAGTGAAGCGGATTTGAGGATGTCACGTTCAGCACGAACGTGGCCCTCCTGCCCTTTGCGAAGCATGTCGGTCTTTCGCAGCTGCCGGAATGTTTTCAATATGTAACCAAGATTTGTACGAGCAGATCGTCTCACCTGTTTCATAGCGTATAGTTGCCCGGTCGTTTGCTCCTTAACGAGCGAGACAACGCCGAACGCACCTGGGGATGGCGGGGACGGTGGAAGTGAGGTCATGTAGATTGAATGAGTTGGCGACTAACCGTGCCCAATTGTCTTGAGCTTCCTGAATGCGGTTGCGTCGATTCTGCGTCTCCGGTCACGAAGGTAGTCAGTTTCGTTCTGGCGCCATCGGGCTCGGAGGTTCTCCTTCTGCATCTGATTGAGCTGCATTTCCGCCATGTCCCGCTCCATTGCCAGTCTACGCTGCTCGCGAGAGGGAGGATGACGAAACAACGGGAAATATAAGTTCTCAAAATATATACGGGCAGAAACAGCCTTCTCCAAGGTCGCCAGAGACGGAGTTATAGGCCTCCTGGGCGGCGGCGGCGGCAATTCCACCGGTTCAGAGATATCCAACAAGTGTTCCTCGGCTTCGGGATGGACCTGAAGACCGCCGCCCCATCGGATGGTAGAGTTTCCAGGCCGACCGGGAAAGCCGTCAGGGGACGACATGATAAAGTTTTCCCGGGCGGCTGTTGTCAACGTTGAAGAAGTAGTGGTGGTGCTCATGCCATTGACAACACGAAGGGGCCCTAAGGTCGGGCCATCGTGGTATTTGCTGCCTTGAGACGGTTTGAGAGCATTAACGACTTCGTTGACCGCTCTGGCCTGGTTCGTCTGGCGCACGCGGTCCTTAATCGGGTTCGCCCAGCGGGGATCTAGGAGCTGGGTGAGAAATCGAGGATCGGACGGTGCTCAAAAGCTAACCTCCGAGTTTCCCCATTCCGTCCGGGCCCCACCGGCCGAGAAGAGCTTCAAACTGGTCCGCATCGGAAGCATGCACAAGGTGCCTGGTACGTATTAGGAACTGGAACTAATGGATACACAGAAACGACAAACACAAATCCGGTGGGTCGCGAGACCATGTCCTTGCTGATTCTGCGAGCCTTGCGGGCTGGAGCAGGGGACACTTGCCCTGCTGCTGGTCCGCTAGGCGGAGGAGGGGTGGGGAGAGGAGCAGTAGACCTGATCTCCTCGTACCTAGGACCTGCTAGACCGGGCTCCTCTGGGCCCGGAGCTCCCCAAATTAAACGGGAGGGGGAAGGGGTCGGAATCATCGAGAGTAGATCGTAGAAGCCCTTGTGAAGCAGAGTTCCCCCGGGCAAGGTGGTCGGAAGCTGAGGGGTCTGAGGATAAGAGTATGGTGCAGAATAGGGGTATCCATCGGGCCTGAAGCTGGGTCGGGCCCTGTATTCTTCGTACTGGTACCCTGAGCCCAAAGGTGGGGTTGGGAGAGGCCTGCGGGAGGCCATAGTAGTATGACAGTGAGACCCAAGACAGGCGATCCCTGATCGAGGAGGCGCCGGTGGCGGTGCTGATATGTTGTGTCCTGCCAAGTTGAACCACGAAACGTATTCAAGGAGAACCTTCATTTTCGACATTCAACCTTCAATTTCCATCCAACAGCGGCGTTCATGATCTGCAGGCGCGCGACGCTCGCACCCTCACCCCCGGGATCTACTGATTATCGCCCATCGTACGTACAGTCGCTTGGGTGCCTCGTGCGTTTTTCATCTGGCACCAAGGTCGGAATACTCGCTTTCAAGCGCAGCCCTCCTAAAATGACGCAAGAATCCCCCTAGTTCTGCTTCCCGGCTCACGGCCACACCGAGATTGAGTTGCACGTTTTCATTCACCTCAAAACCCCGATGAACTCGAGATGCAATCTGGAGCTTGGCCAGATCTAGGGAGGCTTTCTCATCACGACGAGGTGCGGCGTGTATGCGTCCTCTGCATACCGTAGCGGTCCAACCCTGACGCGTTTTGTCTGCCGGATTTCACAGATAATAAATTATCTGATGCGACCTGCATCTGGCATACACGAGGCCCCCCCGCTCGAGTCATTAATGACAAGCGTAATGAACTCGTGTCCGGCACTGCTTTTCTCGAACAAGGTTTTTTATTATTTGAGGTCCGGCCAGATGCCTTCCCTCGTAACCCCCGCACGAAGCTTGTGGCAGTTACCTCCTTCGACCAAAACAATAATAAGCTTTTTGGTTAACAGGCCAGCCATAAACCACCCTCTCTTTCGCTCCCTGCTGCGCACCAACCTGTGTCTTTACGCGTTCGCCGACCCTTTGCCCTACTTCAACTGCCACCTACCTCGTGCCTCTCTACATGCCTCCCTCGTTTCCCACCCGTTCCTGATTTCCCATCGCCGTCGCAAGCGCCCCGAGTCACTACGTCGAATGCGAATTCCGCGTGTTTCCTAATACTTAAATCCAGACAACTTGCAATTGGCTACATAATATTCCCATTCCTCTTCTTCCATTTAACTACTATCTACTTCACTAACTATGTCCACCCGAGACGATCGTTATTACAATACTCATCGAGCAAGAAGTCCCAGCGCGGACCAGAGTGGCGTTTTTTTCCAGACGGGACAGGGTGGGCGGACTCTTCTCCCGCCTATATCTTCAGCGTTTCCAATCTCACATTTTCCAGGTCTGTTTTTCTACCTAGTATTTATACCGCAACACTCAATTTGCTAGACACCACGTACAGCTCCCCCACATTCTAACCAGTATACGCAACCCCGTTCTTCCCCAGGGCGATACGACTACAACCAGTCGTACAATAATCAGTGGCAGTCGAATGCTCGTGAGTCCGAGACGTGTAGAAATCCTTTGTGAATCACTAACTCCACCCGCCCCAAGCCATGCCCGCTCCACAGCCTACGTTCGGATACTACGATGACGGACGATACTCCGCCCAACCATCCTACCCTGCTGTATATCCGCGATCCGCTACCGTCGCACCGGGGCACCAATCCGATCAGCGAAAACTGCCGCCGCTAAGCACCACTCCTGCCCCCGCCGGACGAGATGAACGATGGGCTTCGTCCTATCCAGCCCCGGCCTTCAATGCGACTCCGAACGCCCACATTCGCTCTCCCACCGCGTCGTACCCGGCATCGTACACAACGGCCTACCCTTCTCAGGCCACCAACCCATACGGCTATCATGTCAACGACCCGCGGTGTGTGCCGGCGCTCAGTCCGCAACTGATGGCAAACGATCCTCGCGCTGTGTCGCCCTACGGTCGTCGGGGGACATCGCACGCATCTCCTCCGACCCCTCCCCCGGTCTCTCCCATCAGCAGCGACGAGCCTGCCGTGAAGAAGAAGCGGAAGCGCGCCGATGCCGCGCAATTGCGCGTGCTCAACGAAACGTATGCACGAACGGCATTCCCCTCGACGGAAGAACGCCTTGCTCTGGCCAAGGCTCTAGACATGTCGCCGAGGAGCGTACAGATCTGGTGAGCATTGATCTTTCCTTTCGCAAATTAAGTCTGACGACATTCTGAACAGGTTCCAGAATAAACGGCAGTCAATGCGACAAACAAATCGACAATCCTCCAGCGCCGCCCACCAACCCTTCTCGCTGTCGCCCGATGACCAAATCATCGATGAGATTGACTACGAGACTGCCATGGGCACCGCTGGTACATCACGGTCGTCCTCTCAAATGCCTTCATCCTCGCATCGCCGCGCTCGAAGTCAGGAAGACGTCATTGATCCTCGAAAATGGCCTCGCGGATACTGAAACGGCCGCGCCATTGCACTCGGTTGCTACCAGGGCGCGGCTTCTTGGTCCATCTTGATGGGTTTCATATCCTAGATCCTTCTTGACTTCTTCTAACTTACGTGCCTTAATTTCATTTTAATACAACCCAGATCTCAATATTCTATTATCTCCCATGGACGCCGTCGACGTACTTCTTATTAATTACCTACATTATCTAGTGATCTGAACTTTTGGACGCTTGTTGTTACCTTACTTACATTAGATAGAATCAAACGAGGACCAGCTCCGTTTTCCCGCGGTTTGGTCTCGAAGATAATAAACAGTCTTGAAACAGTCAAACTTTTTTATCTTGGAAACGAATGAGGTGGCCCTGGCTATCCCCGAATTTACATCGACGTTGAAACATTGATCTTGACGTCGCGGATACTGCCCTGCCGGATGGTGTCCAAGGACGGAACAGCCGTCCTGTACGTAGTATGCGGAGTAAACAATTCAAGATGATAGCTTGGACGATGTGATGCCAGAGGATGAAAGTCGGTTGGCCCAACGGCGAGCCATGAAGCTAATGGAGCTTTGAAAAGACTATATTGAACGAATCTGACTTGGCAGGTAAGATTCAGATTATGTCCGCCGCTAAGCAAACTAAATCCGGCTATCATTCTACGTTCATTAATTGCAACCCCACGGTCAGTCGAACGCCCACGGACTTCGCACCGATGCAGGTTCTAGAGGAAGAAGTCTTTCCGGCAGGAACCAGCTTAAAAAGTGAGGAATGAATCGGCGTCGCGGGAAAATTACCAATTCGGCAACTGGGCGTTGTACGATACGAAACAAAAATGACGGCAGACCCAACTCTAAACTCTATTGAACGGACATGAAAAAGACAGTAATAATTACTCGAGGGCCTGGAAAATCACCGAAAGTCATTACGGGTCAACGTCACTGTCCGTGTCCTCGGGCTTGGGACCACCGTGAGTTAACCAATGAAGCTTTCTCAAACGCCGACGCTCCTCCTGCGCCTTCATCTGGTTGCGGGTCATCTTCTTCTTCTTCTTGATGGGCCTGGGAGAGCCGTTGTCTTCCTCCCCGCTGCCGACTGGAGTCGCGTTGGCTGAAGCAGCGGGGGTACCAAGTCGAGATCGCGCAGGGGTGTTAGTTCCGCTTCCTTTAGGCGACTTGGAGTCCAGGAAAGCATCGTCCACAACTGCGGCTTTGCCCTGATGTGTCATCCGTCCTGCATCGACATTCCAAATTTCGGGACCTGGGAAAAAGTAAGACCATGCATAAAAAAATAGAGAATAGTGGTTGACTGACATAATGCAGATACGAATTCGTTGTTGTGCGAAATGATGACCACAGCACCAGCCCACTCCTTGATGGCAACAGCAAGGCCGCCAAGAGCCTCTCGGTCAAGGAAATTACTGGGTTCGTCAAGAACGCAAATCTGGACGGGATCTGAGGGGTGTATCTCTAAAGAACGGCGGCACAATTACCTGAGGGTTATTCCACAGACATGCGGCAAGAACGAGTTTGATTTTTTGACCTGATGAGCAGGTTGAAAAGATGATCGGTACGAAGTAAATGTGAAGGACATACCACCCGACAGCCCCGAAATCTCGTTGTACTGTGCGATATCTCCGTCGAGACCAATGTCCTCTAGATGTTTGCGGACGAGATGGGCAGCAGTGTCACGGGACCCAGCACCTTCCCGGGACGATTCCAGATCGTCGAATTGCTGCACGAGTTTGGTGAAGCCCTTGTTCATCAAGTCGTCCCGGGCCACCCAGGTATTGAATTTGTGGTCCAACCCACGCCACTTGACCTCGTACTGGAACGATTTTTTGAGCTTTTGGCGACCCATGATCATCTGCCGAAGCGCAATTAGCTCAGACCCTCAAAAAGATCAGTGATACCAACCTCAAGTTTCCGCTTAGATCCATCCTTGCCAACCCATTCCTGGTCCAATACGAGTTTTTCCTCCGGGGTCAAAACACGAGTGGCCTTCTCCAACAATTCACCTGCGAACAAACTCAGCAGGGAGCACAGAGAGCGTGAGATGCCATACGATCGTGCCCGTCCTGGAAACGCCACTGGATATATCCAATCGGTGTCTTTTCCAAATGGTGCTCTATGATGTGGTCAGTTCCACAACGAAGCAATGGGAAGGACGAGAGCATACCTATGTGATGCGTAGCGTGCTGAGAAACGTAGCCGACTCGGAGAGCAGGGTGTTTATAAACAGTCCCTTCTTGAGGGATGGTTTCCCCCTGTACAAGTTAGATGAACAAAGGCCTCAGTTCAAAAGTTCAAGATGTACCGTCAAGAGCTTAATCAGAGTGCTCTTCCCTGCGCCATTAGGTCCGACAACGCCGACACGGCTGAATGAAATGAGTACATGGATGCGACAGATGTACACGGCCAACACACCTGGACAGCGAAAGGGCACAACTGACGTTGTGCAAACTCGGCGTAGGTCTGCCGGGGTACGTGAATGTACACCCAGACAGCTTGAGAATTGCACGAGTGTTGCTGCGCACACCCATCAATGACCCAGGGGGCGGGAATGAAAACTTGACAGAAGTAGCAGCAAGGGTGTAGAACGATTTAGCTTCCGGGTGCTCGGCAACGAAATGCGACAGGTTGCCCGGATAATAGACCAGCTGAGATTGACTGCGGTTAGTTCATCTAAGGGTCAGTTCATCTGCGGAAACACTTGCCTTCTTTGTTTCGTAGTGGATAATGTCAGTCGTGACGTTATCGAGGAACCTTGATGGAGTTAGAGGGAGAACGGCATTGCAGCATGACAGAAACTCACCCGGAATCGTGACTAATGATGAGACAGGTGACATTGCTGTGGGCGATGAGATACTGTTCAAGCCATTTGACGGAGGCGCGATCGAGCTTGAAGAATAAACAATAAGAACAAGAACATTACGGAGAGAAAACCAATTAACATGATTGGTAGGCTAGAGAAAAGGAGAGACCATCAGCAAGAACATGGCACATTGAGACGGGCGACGAACTTCATCAAGAAGCAAGAGGTCGGCATTGTA
>CVRE01178674.1:0-13173 GCA_001179765.1 Crepidotus sp. BD-2015
ATATTTCGAGAAGCGTACGTTCTTTGGACGTTGAGACCCACTGATACTGATCTGAATCTAGAATGGACCATCATCACCAAAACCCTTGAAGCTGCCGTCGCAAAGGAAACCCTCCCAAGATCTCCCCCTCCCAGGGCGTTGCCGCCGGTGCCTCAAGGATCCTCTGACCCGCCTGCATCGCAGCCCACGGCTTCCACCTCCCGGCCGACCATTAAATTCAAAGCACCTCAACCCAAAGAGGCGACCCCTAAACCCATTCTCAAACAGCCGCGGCGTAAACCGAAAGGTGAGCTTCCTGCAGCGGAGTCTCCTGCAGCGGAGTCTCCCGCATCGAAGCCTCCCGCAGCGAAGCCTCCTGCAGTGGAACCCACTGCTGATCCACCCCCGGCTTATGTAGATGATGGGTCCCATGACATCCTCCAAGAGGTGATTGCTCTGGAACGAGAGAAGGACGAAAAAGTTCGGCATCGCTCTTCCGCTACGACAAACGGAAAGCGGAAGAAAGTTGACATATCCACGGACGAGGAGGAAGGAGCGGAGGAAGACGATCTCCTGGCCCTTGTGACGCCTGCTGCCAAGAAGGGTCGACCGTCCCCGCCAGAGCCCGTCGCTTCCTCGTCCTCGTCGGGCATTCCTAAGATTGTCCTCAATACGCACAAGTCGAAACCGCCTCCGGATCCGCCAGAACCCCGATCGTCCACTGTCAATGTCCCCCGAATATCGGTCAAAGGAAAGGAAAGGGAAATGGATGTGGGGGGCACACCTCCTGTTCGTTCGAAGAAACCGCCCGTCCAGGCGACGCCTATCAACGAGAAGAAGTGCAAGCAGGTTTTGAATGCCATGCAGAAGCCCACGGAGAGCTTCATATTCATGGTACCTGTTGATCCAGAGCGTGACGGGTGTCCAACGTCAGTCGCAGTTTTTGCTGTATCCCACCCGCAACTGACCGAAATTAACAGCTACTTCGATGAAATCGAGCATCCCATGGATTTCGGAACGATATCCGCCAACCTCGCTGCGGGTGATTACGAAACCATGGAAGAATTTCGCAAGGATGTCGAGCTGGTGTTCAGCAATTGCAAACAGTTCAATCCCCCAGCAACTGTCCCGTGGGTCTGTGCCGATGTTGTCGAAAAGATATTCCGGAAGGAGTGGCCGAAGGCTATGGAGCGAAAGCTATCGCTGAACGAAAAGCGCGGACTCCAAGGAATACTGACAACGCTTGGAAAGGAGCAAATGTCAGTCCATTCCTTCCCTATCGGCGCTCGATGCCTAATCCCAGTGTCAGTTCCTGGATCTTTCGCGAACCGGTTGACCCTGTCCTGCTTGGTATTCCTACCTACTTCGAGGTCATCAAACGGCCGCGTGATCTGCGCACTATCCGAGATAAGCTCAACAGTGACAAATATGACACAGTTGAGGCGTTCGAAGCCGACATGCGACTCATGGTAGACAACGCCATCACATTCAATGGCTTGGACACAGAGGTTGGTACCCTTGCGATTGGGTTGCGGGACAGATTCCAAGAGCTGTTAGCCAATTGGAAAGCAGGGGGGCCGACGAGCAAGAAGAGGAAGGACGGGGAGAAGACTAATTCACAACCGACGAAGAAGATGAAAGTTGGATGATGTATTATTGTATACATACGTGTAATAATCTGTAAGATATGTTCCGTTGTACTTTAGATAGTAGAGCTCTTCGAGTGTCACTTGTTTCTGGGTCCGTAGGTGGATTGTCTTACGACAACCGATCATCAAAGCTATTCCCACACTCGATTTACTGGCACCTCGATTTCTCACCGCGCCCTGGGGCAGAAGACGGAAACCTGGCAGGCTCTGTGGTAACAATTGTGGAACACCACAGGCCATGTCAGGCGCCGTCCCGGGACATGATCGACAATTTATCGTATCCGTAGGATCCATGTGTGCCCTGAGGAGGGCATTCAGGTTGATATTGTCTTTCGATARATTTAAATCAAGGAACATAGTGTAGTTTGGTGGCCATGAGTCGGCCCACCAGCGTCACACAAAGACTTCTGGAGTCCAATGAGATCATGCTAAGTAGTACAGATGTGTGTATGCAATGGTATACAAGATGCGTGTGTGAGCAAAAGTAAGACAACTTGACGTTCTTTTTCTTTTCCCCTACCAATCAGGCCATAATTCCAGTAGATGCGAGTCTTCCTCCCCGAATTCTGGAGAATCCTTCTGCTTCATCCAGCGATCGGGGATCTGAGATACAGTCAGTGATATGAGGCACCTCACAGCAAGAGGCAGGACGTACGAGAGGGAAGTAGCGTTCCATGGCGCCAAGGAAGCGCTGACGATACTGTTTCGGAGTGATGATGGTAGGCTCGCCTCGGCCGGAACCACCCAAAAAGGCAGATTCCTTCACCCAACTTTCCAGCTTCTTGTCCCAGGTGTAAGTTCGAATGTAATCTGGTTGAAGTTGAGCGTATGCTTGGTTCGCGGGAAAGAGCGCCTTACCGACAATTCCTACAACTAGTTCATTATTCTGGCTGTCCACCTAAGGCATGACCGACTCGTAAACCTTTTGGGTCGGGTTTCGGAGCCAAATGCACTTACACCGACCAGAAAAGAATAATCCATGACATTGACGTCGCTCAGAAATTTGGAGTCGTTGTAAAGAGCACCACGTAGAATACGTTTGGAGTGTTCTCGTAGATAGAACGGTGCAAGATGGGCAGCTGAAAAGAGACATCAGAAACAGTAATGATGATCCTGATTGTAAGCCTACTCTGCACAAGATTCTCATCAAGAAGAACCTCGTTCTCCCGTCCAGTAGACTGAACATGACGGTTCCGCGTGGAACCTTTGAGGTCGTACAACTTTGTTCATGAATGAGATCTTCTGGAGGCAAGTAGCGGGAATTATGATTACCTTCGAAAATCGTCTATCGTAGAATAGATTCTCCATGACCAGTAAATTCATCTGCGTCGACTTAGACTTCCCCTGGGGAGCTTTGTCTTTTCCGGTCTTCTTGAACGTAAGCTTGTAGCATCCGAAGATCTTTGCGAGGAGAGTGGGTCGCTGTTTGTACTGGTGAGCGACGACACCGGATTATAACATGAGCAAGCTGACATCGGCAGACACGGCAGAGGACATATAGTCGAAATATGCGGGCGCAAAAGTTTCCATGGTCTGTAGTTCGGGTCTTGAAAGTTCCTTTGCAATGAAGCGATCATCTGTCCGTGGGTTAGAAGCGGAGCTCCAGACGAACGAAAGAAGGGCGGACCCCGTGTTTTCAAAAAAGCGGAGCCTGATTTGCCGCCGCTTGCGTCCCATTTAACGCAACGCGCCAAAGACTCTATCATGCTCTTTTCACAATCGTATGTGCGCCGTAACGCATCGAATTGTTCGGGATAAAGGACGGTGCAGCTGATTGTCAAGCCGCCACTTTCGAAAGCTATTGTAGATAAAGGTGAGATCACAGTGGGCTGAGAGACACGCGATCTTACAAATAGCCCAAGGAAGTTTAGAGGATGCAACCTTCAAGTCTTCAGTTGGATCGGCCAATTCTGGTGCGTCCACATCGACGACGCCCCATGTCGACGTTGATTCGGCGACAGATCGGTCGTCCGGCATGAAGGCCTCACCCTCCGTAAGCTTGGTTTCTCGCGCAGTTCGCTTCTCTGCTCGAGATTTGGCAAGCATGTCTCGATACTGAGGAGAGCTATAGCAGTGTTAAATGAGGAGCAGAGTGTCAACAACGGGTCAACTCACTTCAGTGCAAGTGCGATGATGGAAGTGGGCTCATCGGTACGAACGACCATGGAAGAATCGCGGAAGATGTGCTCCGGATCGTTCATGGGGTCGTCTCCTTCGAATGGACTGCGAGAAGTGGACGACTGCTGGAGCCAAAATCCTGACAGTGCCTTTAGGATCGAATTGCGCTCAGTCCCATTGGCCAGATCCAAATCCGTCGGGGGAGGGGTAAGCGCATTGTTATGATCCTTGAATGATGACAGAAATGGGGACGGCGGTAACGACAGTGGACCGGGAGGAGGTAAACGTGGCGCAGGGTCTTTGGCGGCGACTTCAGGTTCCACAGCAGCCGGAAACGATTCAAGGGGAGGTGCAGTTTTCACGATGACTTCGGGTATTGGAGCCTCAGATTCGGGAGACGATTGTTGGACGAGCTCAGGTACCGTCTTTGTTTCTTCAACATTTCCATCTCCCTCGTCATCGGCTTCACTGGATGAATCAGAACTGTCCGATTCATCCTTAATCGCGTCCTTTACACTGTCAAGAACTTCCACCTTAGCCCTCGCAGAAGCCACCGGACGAGCTCGCCGACCACGAATGATTGCGTAACGCGTTTTGGAGCGCTCTGCATCACGGCCAAGCCGCTCGAAATGCTTCGCAATATTCGAGACCTTGCTGCCCGGTCCAGTGGTGGGCTTGCGGAAAGTTGATTTACTCCCAGCGCTGGCAACGCGGGAAGGAGTTTTGTCCCTTGTACGCGCAGCGGATTTTAACTTGCCGGGCTTGGCACCAGGTGTTGTCGCCGAACCTTTAGGGGGCGGAGAGGATGGTCTCGAAGCTCTCCCAAATCGTACTTCTTTCCCCTTACCGCTAAAAGACCGCTTTTCAGGTGAGTGACGGCGAGAAGATTCTTCGGACTGGATGGCAGATCCTACTGGGCCAGGTATACGACTTCCTGCCGCCTGGGGGAGTGTTCGGCGAGAATGAGTCAGGTACTTCGGAGCTATGTTGGCTGCGTAACCCTGTTCGAAGTCCGACGTCGACTGTTTCCTCGCAGGCAGACGGTGCCGGCTCTTGCTCCTTGGAGCATGCCGAATGGGCGGATACTCCTGTTCACTCTCTGAGACAACGATCCGAGGCGCGAAGGCAGTTTTGGTCAAGTCATGGACGCCCTGAGGAGGCAGGAAGTCTTGGTACTTTCTGACTAGATCAGCGACGTTCAGCTGATTGTTTGAACGCTTCGGAAGTCTGGAACTACGCTGCTGTCGAGATTGTGGAGGAACCTCGGTCTGCACAATCTGTCAAAGAAAGAAAAGGGACAAGTAGAGCGAGCTCACATCAGGCCGCGGGGATTCAGCGCCCTCGGCAGAGGCTTCATCTCTTCCAGCGCCGATTGTGGAGTCGCTTTCCGGATCCGACTTGAGGTCGCTGTCCAGAACTTTCCCGGAAGTTGATGGTCGCTCGGCATCGACGGAAAGTTCGTCCTTGGCAGCACCGTGGACCTTCGGGGAGTGCTCAGGATTCGGTTCGGATTCCGGTTCCGAGGCAGAGGAGGTAAATGAATCACCAGTTACTCTCCTCATAGTCAACGGACCTTCTTCCGCTTCAGAAACACTTGAAGACGGTAGGTGCGGGCTGTCAAATGCGCCGGTGAGGTCGTATCGGCGAGGCCACATGGACCGGACGGATCCGAACGCAGATATCCGCCTCCCATTGCGATCCGTTGGCTGTGAAGGCTTCGGTTTGGGAAGTCGATCGAAATCCTGTTGCCAGGCGACAATTTTATCCTGACGATATGAATGGACTTGGTTCAGAGCGAAGGTATCAGTTGGCGCTGATTCACGATAGATTCGGTTGATGAGTCGACTAATGTCTTCCTTTTCAACCTCTGCTCTGCTAATTAGCATGTTGATATCGGCGAGCAGACGGGCGTCGTTTTCTTCGTCTCCTGTTGCAGCATCAATGCTGATTAGCTTGAGGTCATCTATCAAGCCAGTGTACCACAACAGGTTGCGGCGATGCAACCTCTCAAAATCGCTGTTCTTTAGCTCCAGCTGCGTTTCGGGGCGAACACGGATACGAAACGGTGGGTAAACAACCTCGTGCAAGGTGATAGGATCTGCCTGGAAGCGCACGGTCATCCCCTTGGTGGCGAAATACCGGATGTGGTGTTGATAGATATTGTGCTGGCAACCAGCACCCTGTACAAGTTTGACATCCGCAGGATAGAAGTGAAGCTCGAGAAATTTCGCAAACGAATATCTCTGCATTTCCTCGGAGACGGGAATAAAAGGAGTGGCCGACCCGCAGACGCTACAAGCGCTCCAAGTCGTGATGAGATCAGGGGCTGGGAGGTAATTGATGCGACCAATGATTTGGCCGTCCCATTGCTCCACAGCCACAAATAGGCGGGTCTCGTTGTGGACATAGACCTTGCAATGTCGGGCAAGGGGCTGGTCGCATCCTTTTCCAGTGCACACAGCTTTGGGGTCCAGGAATTGGACAAGAGTGTCGCCAACCGACTTCTCGATATACTGCCCTAACGTGCAGTCGTTTTCGCCGTAGAACGTGATATAGTTCAAATGCGGGGCGAAGCAGGACCGGTGGAGGCCGAATTCGGCAAGCGGGATAATGTATTCCCAGATGCTGATGCACTGGTATTTCTCGACCACAAAATCATCAGCATTTTTCCTATAGAGGCTTCAGCATCCATGGACGTGACTTTGAGCTTTGCGCGTACCGTAAGTACCACTCCCAAATCCGTCGTTGTTCTTCGTGCTGCCACTTGACCATCTGATATTTACTCTCCAAAGCAATATCCTCGACAGTCTTCAGCGTTTCATGAGGCTCATCTGAGGGAGAAGTGATGGCCGATGACCCGATCGACGAACCACCAACAGATGAGGCACCGACGGATGACCCTGGCGAGACCGTGTTGTGAATGCCGGGTACAAAATAGCTGGCGGTTTCTTCGACAGTCCGAGGCGATAGCAAGCGAGGAGTCAAGTTGAATTCGCTTGGGGTGGTAGGAATGTTCAAACTGGGAAGTGCCTCGATTTGAGCATTGATGTCCTCTTGGTCGTTAACCTCCGGCACCGCGTCGATGACGATGGGAGGCGACATCATCGCAGGCGTATTAACCGCAGTCTGTTGGGTCTGAGGATGCCCTCTCTCCTCCCGTCGAATAACCTCGTCCTCCCACATCCGCTTGGCCTCCAATAGCTCATTGTCGAGCTCCTTCATTCTCCGAACGGGTTGTGGCGGAGGAAAGCGTAAGGTGGCAGAAACCGATATGAAGGTCTGCTTGTACGGCTCGAGGGCCTGATCTATTCGCCTCGAAAGTCTGATCTGTTCTGCGTCCTCGTCAGGGAGATCTTCATCAGAGCTGTCGTCAATGGTGATTTCTCGGGGACGCATCCCAGGAGTGGGAGTGGTCAATCTGGGGGTCGATATGGAAGAGGGGAACATGAGGGAGGTGACAGAAAGGTTTCCAAGAACATGGCGACCGCTAGGAGACGAAGGGAACGCATCAGCGTTGAAGGAAGGAAGGGTGATGACGGAATCCTTCCAAAGGTGGGTCTCTAGCTTCAAATTGCGGACAATGAAGGTGAGAAAGCGGGTAACTTTCTTGATCCTCCGAAGAGTATCAATGTCTTCGCCTCGCAGAATGATAGTACATCCCATGTCACGTGAGCACCCTTCAAATCGCATATACGTCTTGCGGCGACCAGGGATCAATGGATGGTCATACGTCTGGATACGGAACCGAGAGCAATGCCCCAGTCGAGGTTCTAGTGCCAATTTGTCCATGGAGGAGAAAACATCGCTCTGCGTCATGCGTGCGACGGTGTGTATTGCAGAAGGCTTGACCGTCCTCGCTACGGCGATGTTGTACTTGGCAAGGGCGTCGAGGGCCAACCTGGAGACAGATTTCTCCACTAGCACAACGTGAGGACGCAAGGCAGCTATACGAGCGGCCAAGTTGCCAAGATACTCCTTCTCCTGACGCACAATCTGCCCAAAATGCATGTACTGTCCCTCAACGCGGTAGAATTCGAGAGGAAATGTGACGAGCATGACACGGGGATTCCGTTGAAGGCGCGACATTTGTTTGTGGGCCACATTCTTTGTGATAACGGCTCCGTCAACGTACTCCGAGTCCGAAGGGATTCCACCCGGAATTTTTTTGATTTTGACATAGCGCCGGACATCCATGTCCTCCCCTTGCCGATGAGGAAGCGCAGTGAAGGTCAACTCCCGGGCGATGCGAAGGGCAAGTCGGAGAAGAGTTTCCTCCCAAGCTTTGATGTTGGGGATCTGCTCCTTCGTAAGCATCTGGCGGAGCATGATCTTGAGATGGAGCATGGAAGTTAGATTGAGCTCCTGGGCATATCTGCCACAAGATGGTGGTTAGTTGCCATTTTTTTGAGTTTGAGAGATGCTTACGCAGTGCTCTCTCGTCTTGTCCGCCAGCCCGGCTCCCCACTAGTGAAGCTATCGAGCCTGCTTTGAACGCGACTACGAATGAAAGGTGTAGCTACTTCGAAATCACCATACGAATTGAACCGCGACCTCAGTCTCGGGCCAGGACTATCGAGGTGCTCTGGTGATCCTTTGGGAAACTGTATGGAGCTGGGAGCATCTACATTGATGGGAATAGCGCCAGGGAACTCAAAGGTAGCCTTGGATCCAGGGCCTGTGGGGAATTCCTCGGAACTGAACGGATCAGGGACGTTTACTTCGTCATCCGATAGACCTCTACGGAACGGCGCCGGGTTCTCTCTAAGTGGTTCCCACACACCGTCCTGGCGGTCTATGAGTGGAGGTGTGATTGGGCGAGACCCAAAGCCGCTTTCATCGGACCCGGATATGCGTCTTTTGGTTTCGGCGATAGAATACAGATTGAATGGTTCGTCCGTGCGGCTGAATAGCTGTGAGGCAGCAAATGGCGACTGCGGGTGATGTGCGAGTGTCATCGGGTCCATCCCAAGCTGGTGAGCCGGAAACGATGTGACCGAGGACACTACTGAGCGTCGATCGTCATCGTCATCTTCGTCCACTTTGGCCAGTTTTTCGACGCAAAGATTACAGACGCGTATCATTCCGTCGTGCCCAAAACGGGAGCCTTTGATAATGTTCGACGCGCAGCGGGAGCAAAATATCTGGCCTGGAACCGCAATTAGAACTACACTGATTAACAAGAGGGCACAACACGCACCACATATCCTACAATGATGCTTTCGTCTCCACGTAGTAAATATGCTTTCGCAATCGTAACACTCTTTGCAATTCTCGTCGTCCATCCAATAGTCCTTTGATAGCCCTAGGAAGAAGATGAGCACCACCGGAACACTGGATAAAGATGGATGCGCACCCTCGCCCCGTATTCGTCTGATTACTTTCGAAACTGAATTCGATCTGTGGAGGCTGGTCGTGGTTTTGATGCTCCGCGCGTCATCCTGGATGGGAAACCCGGGGATCGACGTCCCAAAGATACCACCGTCCTGCGAGTCGTAGGACGGCATAGAAAACATGCCGGTGCGAGAGGGGGATCTCTCGTACTCCACGCTGTAGGTCGGCACCTCGGATTGTGCCGGAGTCAAGGATACGAGTGGTGGGGCTGGGTGCGCGGCGTGCACGGCAGACAAAGAATTGGGTCGGTCAGCAGAGCCGGAGGTTCTGGTTGACAGGTTCGAGTTCGTATGTTGTATATTATGGGATGGGCGGCGCGGTTCAGCAGTGGCCGCAGCCGTGTTGGCGGTGGTGGTTGCATTGTTCGGTATTGTGCTGGTGGAGGCTGCGGTAACTGATGCTAGGGGAGCAGATAACGTGTTCTTCATCCTCGAAAAGAAGATGGAAGCGAAGGACTGGTCGTTTTCGTCCTCTTCAGAGAAAGGGTTGAAAGAGGTTAAACTGGTCAGATCCTCGACGGTGAGTTTTGTACTGCTTCGGGACCTCGAGGATTGGGTACTGAAGGTTCCGAAAGTAGGGGAACTTGAAGAGACCTGAGGGGATTCCATGACTGTGGCGGACAATAGAGCGGATAAGAACGCGTTATCGGGCGCGGGTTGCGCATAGGGCTAAGGCAGAGGCCGAAATAGCAACGCACGTGGACTCATATAAGCTTTCTTTCCTTTCTGAAGTTCCTCTTTTTACTCTGACGATCCGCCACCTTCCGGCCCTTTCCCCGCTATTAGGAACAGCAGCTCCGTCTTTTCGTTGTCGTCGTCCGTGTGGACGGCCACTGACACTGGTTCCCGAGATCTCAGGACGTCCAGACTGTCATCTATGGAGCTCAGCACCACGTTCATTGGAGTCACAACTCTTCCAACCGGCGACAATTGCTACCATTCCCTCTAGTGGATTATTCACCGGAGTCTTCACCGGAACATATCCGCGGACTATGCAATTCTCTTGTCAACGACTTGCTTTGTGCGTTGATACTGCGGCGTACTTAGATCGGCGACTGCAAGGCGACTGCCATGATTAGCTGGCAATTCTCCCATTCTGAGACTGACGGGGGGCACGGGTCCCATTGGATCCTAGGCGACTCTTACCAACCCGCCGAACTCATTGGATTTCTAATGGAAGCATCGACCGTTCTGTATAAACGGGAAGCTTTTCCGACACTAAAACATAGCCAGGTACACCAATACCTTGCTCTAGCTCGAGTTGGCGTGCACTTGTTTTGAATAGCTCCGGCGCGAACGTCTTAATCCTGCCGCACAACGTCTCAACTTTTGGTTCATACATCAACCATCTGTGGCTATCTAGATTAATCTTGTGACTCTGGAAATCCAACTGTCCTTGGAGGATACCGGGCGATTCCGACATATTTATGTGTACCGTACTACCGTGGCATTTAGCTGTCTGATTCGTATCATCGGGGTAGAGCCCACACCTATGGGGATCTCCAAGAATTTATAACGATGTCGGCAGTGAACTGTACCTGCCTGTATTTGTCGCAGTAGATCGAGACTCTGAAAAGTGGGTGTGGACTTTAGTTCAGAGCACTCTCAAAGCCAATTGTGAGCGCTTCCGAGGTGGTTACCACGATTCCGAGACCTCACGGGCGTTGTCGTGGTACCTACCAAATCGCGCCTCGACTTTGAAAAAAATCGCTCCGCATCCATTTTCGGGTTCTGGTTTGCTGCCCAAGCTGATCGAAGGCAGCAGAGCCAAACATCAAATATCACCTCCACCACGCAGCGTACATACCAGACGCGCCTCTGGGCCGGGTATACGCGCCTCTTCTGTCTCAGGATGACCTCGACTTCAGGTACGACGCGCTCCATTCCATCTGCGGCCCCTGTTGAACGGCAATCCAGTTTCAAAGAAACGGACAGCCTCGCAGCTCGATTCCGGCGACAGCTCTGCGCCAAAGAAACTTGCGAAAGGTGAATCGAGACTTGATATTCTCAAGGTGGTGCCAACTTTGCTTCTACATAGTACATCCGTTCTTCTCCAAGACGCCTGACGCCGGTAGCATCGTCGGTCCGCTCCAATGGTTACAGCCACTCGGGCACTCCAAATCCTGCTTGCATGCCGTACATCTGAGTCCTGAGAGCTCCACCAAGGTTGCCGCGTTCGATCTGGACGGCACCGTAATCGCGTCTTTACCTTGGGGGGCGCCCCCTCTGAAATGGCATTGGTGGGACGCTGGTGTTCCAGCCAAATTGGCGGAAGCTGCTAGAGATGGGTATGTCCATCCTCTTGCCTCTGCATCCTCTATTTGACGCGGCAGTTCAAAGCTATGCTATCGTTTTAATTTCGAACCAGGGTGGCCTGACAATCAAAGGGGACAGGATCAAGGACTGGAAACACAAGATAGCGCTAATTGCTGCAACCGTAACGCGTTTCTGTAGACTTTAAAATGTGCTTATTCATATCAGGTTCCCGACCTCCCCTTTCGTTTATTCGCAGCCATGGAAAAGGATAACTACCGAAAGCCCATGACTGGCATGTGGGAAGAGTTAGAGAGCCTGTATGCAGAAGATGGTGTTAAGATCGGTATGTGCGTCGGTCTCGTCTGTTTCGCGAATCTCTCAACTTCAGTTATAGACAAGGCCTCGTCATTCTTTGTAGGTGACGCGGCGGGTCGACAGTATCCTAACGGGAAGAAGAAAGACTTCGCCTCGACTGATCGCAAATGGGCACATAATGTAGAAATTCAATTTTATACTCCAGAAGTATCGCCGTTGCATGTTGACTCAGACATCACCCATTGACCTCGAGGTGACAGGAATATTTCCTTGGACAAGCGGCCGATCCTAATTTCTCCATGAGTGGTTTCCATGTCTCGTCGCTTCCTTCACGTGAGCCGCGACAACTTCGCCTTGATTTTCTGACTCACGACATTCCAGTGCCCTTGTATACCCCCTCCTCATCCCCTTTGTTACCCCACCCTCCCGCACAAGAACTCGTCCTCTTTGTCGGATACCCATGTCTGGGTAAAACCACATTCTTTCGCCAATACTTTGAGCCCGCCGGGTATCTGCACATCAATCAGGACACGCTCAAGACCCGCGATAAGTGCGTCAAAGCGGTTAAGGAGGCACTGGCTACCGGAAAGAAATGTGTCGTCGGTCAGCGAAAATCCTCGATGTGTTGTTTCCGGGCTAACCTGCTCAGATAACACCAACCGTGACGCGTACACCCGCAAGTATTATATTGACGTCGCGACAAAACTCAAGGTACCTATAAGGTGCGTTCCACTTTGGCTTCTTCTTCGTCAGCACTCATAGCACGTTGCATAGATGCATGCTCTTTACTGGGTCCCTTGATCTCGCGTGGCATAATAATTTATACCGTGCATATTATCTCCCGTCCTCCGTCATCGCTCGCGAGGTCCGTTTACTTCACTCATATCCTGTTACGTCCCTCAAGCCCATCTAGCCACCCCGAGAGGTGTTACCCAGGGCGGCGTTTCTGCAGTTCAAGGCCAACCTCGAGGAGCCAGAGCTAGCGGAAGGTATCGCCCAAATCAAGAAGGTGAACTGGGTGTTCAGCGGAACGGAGGAGGAACGGAAGGCGTGGTCTAAGCGGCTTTCACAGTTTGATGGGAAGGCTGATTAATCTTAATATTATAAGAAGTGTGTTGTACTTGTAGTCTTGTACCCGATCTTCTACACCTGGTCTCTCCAGAAGGTTGATTACGCTGGCCCCTGGCTGCCCCTGGGCGGTAGCTTTTGGATTCCTGGAAGCTAATCAATGATCTGAGCGCGTGGGAAGGAGCATGCGGCGATTCCCGATCAGACTCTCCTTCGAGACCCCAAAAGGGAAATAAACACAGCCATCCAGTGACTCAAATCCTCTCTCGAGCCTTGTCGTATTGCCCCAGAACTCCACCCTCGAGTTTGACCAGTCTAGCTTTCCGGTTTTCAGGATTTTCAGGATTTTTCGGTCTGATCTCGATGAGAACCCAATATTAATTTTATTCCTATTTCTG
>CVRE01178698.1:0-21683 GCA_001179765.1 Crepidotus sp. BD-2015
CCGGGTGTCGGTAATGACTGTTGGCTAATAGACACTGTTTTCACACTTGAACTTGGTCTCTCATCGCCAGACACTTCAGAATCAACCTCGTGCCTCGGTTTAGGGACACCCATCTCGTACTGACGGACGAGATGTGTCCGCCTAGGGAATTCTGGCTTGAAAGTCTCGCGCATTCAACACGGCACCCCCGCCTGGCAGTGCTGATTGTAGACACAAGTGTCGGTACTTGTCTCGAAGACAGATCGGTCACCAGTCTACGGTCGAACCACTGAGTCAGTCTTCTACATGTCGCAAAGCATACTGTAACTGTGTCTACCTAAGTTTGCGCATTGATTCCACGCAGTCTGGAATACTGACCATCAGAGATTTGGTCCAGCAAGTAACAGCTAGCCGTGACTCACGATAAAGGCTCAAATCAAACGAGGAATAAACCACCAACGGACATTGGCAGCCCACCTTCGAAAGCAGTGCGGTTAGATCTAATGAAGTTTCGATCGGGAGACGAGCCACCTCTCCCATTCCTCGGGGAACATCTTGCGCATCTGTTTGTCCTCGGCATCGACTCGCGACAAGCCAACGGAGAGGGTCCATAGGTTCCATAAAACAATGATAATTAACCCGCTATATGGGATAAGCAGTGGGCCGCACTCTGTTGACCAGTTTCCTTTGGTCAAACTGGAGAGGGACAGCCCAGCTACGATGAGGAGAGAGCCGGTGTATGCTGGGTGTCGGACATATCGATAGAAGCCGTCGGTTACCAACTTGTGTTCGGGGTGAATGGTGAGGTCGAAAGTAAAAAACTTGTTCAGGACCCGAAAACAGTCAAGTCGGATGTACGTTCCGAGAATCACGAATGTCCACCCTATGCAGAACCACGGCGTGATACTAATGTTTGGCTGCCGTGCCAGACATATGGGCGGCGACGCGGAGTTGGGGGTGAAGAGGTAAAATATAACTTCGAGGCCAGTGGTGAGCTTTGATGAATGTTTAGAGCCATGACCGAGTGTAAGACTGTATAAGTGCTTACCCACACCCCCCACTCGTGCATCTAATGCAGAGTAAGTTCGATCTCTCGGGGAAGGGAAGTTGAAAGCCACCTTGAATACCAGTGGCGCGATTTGCAAGAGATACGGCTCGTCAGTATAGAATCGAGACACGCCTTTTCCAACCGATGGATTGGGAGGTCTGAATGCGACATGGTTGCAGATGGCTTGAATGACGATCAGGATCACCCGGACCAAAGACATTTGTAGAAAGGACGAGTGAGCACTGGATATTTGCTGGCAAATCTCCAACGGTTTTATATTCTCGTCGCTCCAAGGCAATCAAAGAGGTTTACAGGCCGCATGTTTCCGCGGCTTACGGTCCATTTCTCCATTTACAAGACGGCGACGACAAAAACAAACGAATTAGACAGGCTGAATGACAGTTGGATGCAGATAAATGGCAGGAGAGGGCAGGAGGATCGGTATACGGAGATTCCGGGGTCGATTTCTTCCGAGTGCGCAAACAGCCAGCAAGGGTGTCCGCGGCATTGATGGCAGGAGGATCGGTATGCGGAGATTCCGGGGTTGATTTCTTCCGAGTGCGCGAACCGCCAGCAAGGTATCCGCGGCATTGATGCATCGAGATACAGATTAGGGTATCCCGCTGATGACTTTCGCGTAGGGCTCGTAGGTTCTCCGAGGAGCGCACCGAAGCTCGTAGGTTTTCCGAGGAGCGCAACGAAGCCGGTAGCCATAACGCAAGTACCCTCGACGAACTCTGATGACCGCGCGAGCAACGGAAACATTCTGGACCGGTCGCCGTCCGTTTCTCCGCCCATAGAGGCACACGCTCGCCATCACGCGGGATCAATGAAAAATTTCGAGAAATTAGCTTATTTATACATCTGCAAAGTGCAATGTTAATAAGGGTCTAGGGAGCAAACTGAGAGTACCGACCAGTAGTTGTATCCCATATCCTGAGCTCAGATCGACAGACTTCCCAGAGCTGATCGCATCCAAATTCTTCTATGCTGGGAAGTTTTTCCCCGGGACGAAAATTCATTTTGCAGTGGCAGTCATGTCCCAGGTTACTCGCATCGAAGTCGATGATTCGAACTTGATCGCCATGATGTAGCAAAACATTTCTCTCCGCGAACTGGGCGCGCAAAACAGGAGGTAGACTCAAAAAAAAAAAAACAGGTTTAAAAAAATAGAAGACGTACATCGCCATGAAGCAATCCCTCCCGATGGATGGCGCCGAGACGCTGGAGAATCTGTATTCTTCAAAGGGCTTTAGGGTGGGGTGAAGGGACGTGACACGAGGCGCACCTCAAGTCCAGAGCGAGTAAATGAAAGGGCTGCTTCAAGCATTCTCCCCAGTACTCGAGCAACAAGCAGGCAATGGGCTCGCCATCCTCGCCCTCTCCGGCGTACAAGCCAAAACAGCGAGGGATATCTCTCCCTTTAATGTGATGAGCGAGGAACGAACCGGACTCGCTTCAGAGCATGTGTAGAGAGACTACCTTGGAGAGTCTTCAAAACATCGTGATAGACTGAAAATTCCGACCGGAGACCATAGATAAGATCTTCTCGCATAGCAAACTTGAGTACAAACTCGGCGTCCTCTATCGACGCGCGAAACACTGGGGAGTCGGAACTGTAGTCGGAATGGTCGGGATTCACGCTGATCAGGGTGTTTTTTGGGCCAGAATCGTGGCCCGAGTCGGATACGGAGGTCAAATCAATGAACTCGGGCTGGGACCAGCCAGGCCACTGCGATTTGGGGAATTTCACGCGGATAGTAGCGGGATGGGTTTCTGGGGTGCTCATGAAGGTGAAGTTATGAGGTGCCAGCGGTGAGTAGAGGACGCCGCTGGAATTCCCGACGCCACTGGAATCTAGTTACGCGGCAACTTGCAGTTGCACGGCAAAGGTGCGGCAGAGCAGTGCATCAGCATCGCCCGATTAGGCAGCTCTATTTCGTCTCAAGCACAAATGTCCGAGTCGCGCCAACTACAACCGACGCCGCACCACCTGGTGATAGTGTATCTAACCCTGACCTCCAGCGCTTCTTACACACCTCCAGCGTACTCTGGTCATAGACTATCTCGTTCACCATGGCTATAGTTCCACAGCTCGCGCATTCGCGCAAGGGAGCATGGCTTCAACCAGTCTCGATGCAGACGGGGACGAAATAATGCAGCCAGCGGACACCCCGGAGCTCTCGGAGGAAACCTTATCGCAGGTCGACCTCCGCCAAAGTCTGTTCAGCACACTTCTGGCGAAAGCTCAGTGCTCACATCATGTCCAGGAGTGAGAGCCCATATACTCGCTGGCCAGGTTGCTTCGGCAATTGAACTCTTGGAACAACACGTTCCTGCCGTCCTGTCCTTGGAGGACCTTCCTTCAGCTCCCAAGCCACACAAATCATTAATGGGGACCGATTTTCTGGCGTCCACGACACTTAACCCCGCCCATCTCAATCTGAACCTGCGGATCCTCGCCTTCACCGAGGCATTTCGCTCCGCCCCTTTAGACCGTGTCCTACCTGCTGCAGGTTCATCTCCTTTGGATGACGAAGACGACCCAATTACCGTCGAACTGCTCGCCAAGGCCAAGAAGCTGCAGGTTCTTGGATGTACGATGTCTTGCATAAAAATTCTAACACCGCGACCTACAGGTTTTGGTCTCCATGTTACCTAATCCGACCGAACGCGCTGCATATTCCCAGGAACTGCGAAATGTAGCCGGACTTCTAGCCTACCCGGATCCCCAAAGCAGCCCCGTGGCGAAATATCTGAGCCAGGAGCGAAGAGAGGCTGTAGCAAATCAAATCAATACTGCGATCCTCTGCAAGTTTTCATACCGCCTATGGTTCACGTTTACTCACTTTTCGTAGACCGGACGGGACTCCCCGCAATTTCGCATCTCGAACTGTCCACACGATATACGTCGACGCTGTGGTCTTTTCTACATGACTTTCACGTCAAACCACGTCCAGGAGGGCCCCTTCCTCCAACGAGTATCGACAAAGTGGCGAGCCCATCTCTGAAAGGGGTCAAGGCTGCAGACAAGGATACGCCAGAAGTTCGAAGATCTTTTCCTCCAGCTTGAACGACTCGAGCTGATTGTTTACATGCAGGTCCCCCGTTTTGATCTCCAGCAGTTTCTCAACTCCAAGGCATGATAGCTATATGTACCTGCAACGGTCGGATGCTACTTGACGACTTTAACATCATCCCATCTTCCCCTCTGCACCTCAAGTATAATATCTGCTGGAACATGACACTCTCTAAAGCCCAAATTTCGCAGTTGGTGCCAGCGGGCCCATTTTATTGTTCCTAATCTCTCCTGTGCTTCCTTCTCCGTGACTAGCCAAGTGTTGTATGAGAGGTCAAGACACTCGATTAGTGGACAAGTCGACGTTAATCTGTGTAAAGACACGGGACTGGAGAGGTTCAGCAGCGCCAGATGTGTCAGTGTCGCTGGCAGACTGGACAGAGTTGAGAAGCCGATGTGGACAGACATAAGAACAAGAGTGTGCATCGGCGGGGGCGGCGTCCAATCGTCCGATTCCCACTCTGCTGAACGACTTTGCTCGGCAGATCTGAATTGATCCTCGCGCACACCGGCATTAGGACCAATTAAAATTAGCTCCCCCGCGACATGGCCCTCTGAACCACAGAGAGGATGAAGTTGATTATTACTCAAGGGATAATGAACAGCCGTCCAGCGCAGTAGATCGTGGCGCAGGTGGGGAGGTATAGAAGGAAGAATCGTCTCCGAGAAGTCGGCGTCGAAGAAGGAGGTTATGAGGATCTGGAGACACATAAGTGTGAGAGGTGGCACTGTGACTGGCTGGAATTCTGCAACAGTGGGAAGGACAACCGAGAGCGCCTCAACCCGTTGGGCCGGAGTTGCTGCAGGATCATGCTGCGGTGGATCTACCGGTTTCGAAACGAAGAGAGCCTCGCGAGTATCTCGAGGCAGACGAGGCTTTTCCCTTGAATATGCTGAGTCTGCGAGAAGATTAGCCGGGAGGGTGGGGGAGTTGTGGGTGAGGGAGGCGGTTTTGAGATTTGGGAGTAATCGCTTCTGAGTATGGCGAAAATACTCTCCTCTGGCAAGAGTTCAACAACGGGGTTGAATGTGAGCCCAACCGTCTACCTCAATCTGTGGATAGTTTCGGTAATCCGCGAATGCGAGTGCTCTCCCAACATGGAGGCTCTGAGTCTTACTGACGAGTGTGTCACATTGACACTGGCATGTGATGTTTGTCACGGTAACGCTGTGACTTTTGGGTCTTTCTTTCTGCCTCTCCGCCACCTTGCCGTCGATATGGGCGACATTATCGACATTCCGAGCAGCCCAGAGGCATCCCCGAGGCCAAGAGCCAAGCCACTGCCTCGCGGAAAGTCTAAAGTTAATAACGAGACAATCGTTTTGACCGACTCCTCTGAGGACGAGGAGCATGTTCAACGGCGTCCCCGTTTCCGCGATCGAGGCGTGAAACCTGGTCAGGCAGGACCTTCTCGACGGACGCAGCCCGTACCTCTCCGCAGACACGCGAAAGACGCCTCTTCTGGCTCATTGGAAAATCTTCCAGCCCAACGACGGCCCAAAGCGAAATCTGTTCCTCTCTTCTTACCCAGTGATGAGGAGAATGAACCTCCCGAACTCGAGGGCGTCGACGAGCACGATCCCATACTTGTGGACAATCTTCCAACCCCGCCTCCTGATCCTATTCCGGGTTATGTCGCCCAAATATTGGAGATAATACCCGACGTCGACCCTGAACATGCACTTGCCCTCGTCAGACAGCACTACCCTCAATCCCGAGAGCAGGTCGTAGAGCCAGTTCTCCATGCTCTCTTCGAGGACCCAGCCTATCCAAGGCTCGATAAGAAGGGCAAGCGGAAACGGGTCGAAGAAGACGCCCAAGGCCATACACGAGGAAAGCCCAAGGTCAAGGTTGATTATGGCAATAAACAGCGCGCCTTCAGTGGCGGTGTACACTATGACCAATTGTCCTTGGATCAATTAACGATGGACTTTCCTTTCATTCCCAAACCCTATATCCGACGAGTTCTCCTCGATCACCATTCCCTCTATGCACCCTCCCACATCTTTCTGGAAGAGGAGAAGCGGCGGGGCGGCGTCCTCCCATATGTTCCTAAAACTATACCCTCGAGGGCGACGGCGAAAGGCAAACGCAAGGCCCTACATGATCCCGAGTTTGAGAAGGAGAGAGAATGGATCAACCGAGCTCACGATGATACAGCGGGAAAGGTCCAGGTCGAAGAAGAATATGTCGATTGCGGAGATGGCATTGAATGCGGATGCTGCTTCTCTACCTATCCCTTTGTCGGTGGTTTCTCCATTTGATGCCGCACCTCTAACTCGTTGCTCAGGATAAAATGATCCAATGTCCGGATGCTCACTTGTTTTGTTCGGACTGCATGACTACGTATGCGGAGACCTTGCTCGGCGGCCATGACCACAAAATAATTTGTATGGATCAGTCTGGGTGCAAGCTACCTTTTCCAGACGCACAATTGCATCGCTTCTTGGTAACTAACTCCCCCCTGCCCCCTGGGTCCGGATCTCACAATATTGGCAGACACCCAAGCTCATGGCTCTGTACGAGCGGGTTAAACAAACTAAAGAAGTCGAGGCAGCGGGTATTGAAGGACTAGAAGAATGTCCGTTTTGCGAGTACAAGTGTGTCATCGAGAACGAGCAGGAGAAACTGTTCAGATGCGGCAGCGAGGATTGTGCCGCTGTGAGGTTCGCCACCCTTTTAGCTCCGTGTACTGTTGAGCTGACCTCCTTTTTCAGCTGCAGACAGTGTAAACAGCTGGTATGTGGCCTCAATGGGAATAACCATACCATTCATCGAAAACCCTTAGGATCATCTACCAAAAAGCTGCAAAGGTAAATACCTTCGAGACGATTGCAACTTTTCTGCGTTAACGCATGTAATAGAAATGCAGGACGACAAGAATTTGGATGGTCGGCATACGATCGAAGAGGCCATGAGTAAATATTTTTCCCACTAGGGTCGCCTCATCTATCAATTCCGTTTACAGCTCGTGCCCTCATGCGAAACTGCCCGAAATGTCAAAAAGGTCTGTCAGAATTGGGCATCGTCAGCTGTCCATTATCTGACTCTTTTCGCAGCATTCATCAAGGAACTAGGAGTATGTATCGGCCCAAGGGAGTTTGACATTCGCTAATCGATTTACAGTGCAACAAAATGACCTGCCCTAATTGCTTAGCCCTCTCTTGTTACATATGTCGCAAATTGATCACTGGCTATGAGCACTTTGCACAGGTTCGGTTCTCTGCGTTTGCTGTCATGTTGTACCGACTGTTCCTGGTCAGCAACCTGGGCAACCTCCTGTTGCTGGTTCAAGCAAGGCCGGAGCCAAATGCGCTCTTTGGGATGCGATTGAGCAGAGGCATGCCGAAGAGGCAAGTTCCGACTGTATGAACCTTTTCTCGTTAATTTAATACCTCTTCCAGGTTACAGAAGCCGCGAAGAAGGCCCTGGAAGAGTACAGGCAGGCCCACCCTGATATCGATGAAGACAACCTCAAGGTGGATATGCCGGTCATACCCCCAGCCCCTCCGGCCATTCCTCCTTACCTCGGATTGCCCGCAATCAATTACCCCCAAATCCAGGCACAAATGGCCAACGCTCAGCAGTGGATGCTGGCTCAAATGCCTTATCAAGCTGCCCCAGTACCTCAACCAGTCATCCCTCCTCCGGCTCCGAGGAGGAGAGTCGTCGCAAAGAGAGCTCCGCGAAGAAGGTAGCCGATGCCCTACATGCATCTGGAAGCGTTCACTAGCTGGATGACTGCTCTAATATTTTGTACGCATATATCCTCCCTCTTGAGAGAATGTGATCCTAGTGCAGATCACTCATTTACCCGAAACAATACTGTCATGAACCTGATGCGCTGAGGCTGTGAGCGCTGTGTCTGTCGCGTTGCCTTGGACTTCTAACTCGCGTGTGCCTCGATATCTGTGCTGCGTCAGACCACTACGACCGTGAAGTACAACAGATCAAGCTCCAATCGCACGAGTCCATACGCCCCGCCCGAATCGCACGGTGCCAATCACCCCACAATGTGGTCTCTTCAAATCGCGTCATCGAGTCTTCTGTCTGTGTCGCTTGCGCTGGGAGGTAAAGTGCGAAAACCCCATCCGGTTCTTCCTCCCACAATACGCGTCCACAGACTGAGAGACGCTGTAGAGAAAACATTCGTGACCAGTTACGAAGTATGTAGGGGTGTCTATTACGGTGGGGAAGTTTTCAATCCAGGCAGAGAGTAGTCAAGACCTTAAGCAATATGTTTTTTTTTGAGCGGCGGAGTGGAAAACAAAAACTTGCATAAGGGCAGAGAGTACGCGCTTGGACACAACGACTTGCAGCCAGAATTCAACATTCAATGACGGAGGAAATGAATGGGGGCCCCCATTCGCGACGCGATGAGTATGATGGTTCGTCGCAGTTTATTTAGATAACCAAGGTTGAATGCTCATCTCGGTGGTTGGAATATCATGGGTCTAGAGCCTGAGGTGCGTCTGTATTGGTCCAGCTTTTACTGCTGGCCTAAACGAAGACCTGCAGGAATACTTTGCCGAGGCAGGCAATCCTACTTGCGCTCTTGACTTCAACAAATCAAACACTGCGGACATAGTTGACTAGCACCGATGTGAACACGACCAAGTGACGTCTTGAACTCAGCCAAGGCGATTCCTTGCACTTGCAATTTAGTCAATTCAGATAGAAAGCTCAGTCTTTGTTGATCCTTGGCAATGTGCTGACGGGATATTTTCAGCTTTTGGAGGTTTTGAAATACCTGTTTGTTTCCTCCACTCTCGCCGCAGCTGGGAGCTCACCCAGTTCGTCAGTATCTCACTTTCGACGACCCGAATCACATCAACCTCGACGACTGTGCGTTGATCCATGCTGACTTCCTGGCGTTTTGATCTTACCACTCGACGTAGATGTTTTTAATACGGAAGCACATTTCAGAGTTTATCTGAGGTGATTTAGACAGGATATAATGATTATTCTTGTGGGATGAAAGGACTTCTCCGGTACGCAGGACATTCGATGATAGTAGGAAGGCGTTTCGCAAGCCGAGCGGTGCCTGCCGGAAAGGGGAGATCATCCACACCGGTAGGGAGGACCTTTTCGTACAACCCTTTGGCTTGGTTGTGGTGGCTCAATGCCACCATCTTCTTCTTTGCGTCCGTGATCAAGACGTGTGCATCGTCGAAGCCTGGAACGGCACCCCGGACGAATACGAGGTTCAGTGCCGTGTCGATCCGTACAACCGCCAGATTCTGTGTGGTGATGCGTTTGCCTCCCAGACGGCCTGCCATCTTCTTCCCAGGGAATACTCGGCCAGGGTCCTGAAAGAGCATGAGAACAGACAGCGATTAATGAGAAACGAAAGACCTGATGCTGTCCCGTGGAACCAGAGGAACGATGCGAGACGGAGACACCGTGACTAGCAGCTAAACCATGGAAGCCCCAGCGCTTCATTCCTCCCGCAAACCCTTTCCCGATGCTGCAAACAGTACGACTGAGAAAACGCGACAGTATCGGGAATAAGCACATACCCGTTGGCGACGACATCCACAAACTGCCCAGGAACAAAATGAATTGCTGACAAGGTCGTGCCTGAAAAGCTCAGAGTTGTTGCCTGAAGAGACGATGCAAAGACTCACCGACAGGAACATGGGCGTCGGGTGTGACAGGAAACTCCTTCACAATCCGCTTGGGTGGAACCCGGGCCTTGTTGAAGTGTCCCAGCATCTGGTTCGACTCGGTTTTCGCTGGCCGATCCGTGGCCCCAACTTGGACAGCGTGGTACTCGGTGTGGTTTGCGCGGACAGTTTTTATGTTCGCGGTTACCTGGCAGTTGTCGAGCTAGAATGGCCGCTCAGTGTTGGTTCGACGCGTAATAAACGGACTGAAATTGCCTGAAGGACCGTGACGGGTATGCGGGCGCCCTGGTCAGTCCACAGAGAGGTCATGCCGCGTTTGCGAGCGATGACCCCGGTTCGTATCGAGTTGGGTGACCATCTGGGCGGCGCAGCACGCTCTGCGGGCGTTGCGGAGGTGCTTGCTTCGGGCGAAGCAAGGGTTGCATGAGAGGAGTGTATTCGTCGAATAGAGGCGACGAGCGGAGGCCTTTCAGCCAATGCCCATAGTTTGAGCATCAAAAGAGGCAAGAAGAGCGGGAATCAATTTTTGAATGCAGAGACCAACACAGTAAAATTGAAACGGAAAATCATAGACTTTCCAAGCCTGTTCTACAGAATAAATGTAGTCGATGTAGGGAGTGTAGCCGTAGAATGGCTCAAGAGGTCAAGTGGTCAGTTGTACTCCCTTGTTCCGCACCTCCATCTCGAAATATCACCCTGAATCCGTGCACTGACGCGCAAACACACGAAACTGGACTGACGGGCCAGTCCGCGCCCTCTATATGGATGGAACAAAGTACAGCTTGCTCTCGCTCCGCATTCCAGCCAGTGCCAATAACGCGAATTAGGCCAACTAACCCTCCCTATGGCACTGCGGCATTCAACGAGGCTCTTCGCCGTATGTGTGTCTTCACTCTGCTCGGGAGCCCGCTTTTTCAACTTGCTCGGCCACAGGAAACAAGGCGGTCGGTGCGTCCACTCGTGCGACCGCATCTGAACTTGTGCAGACCGTGTTCACCCTCTAGTGTGCGCCTTGTCGGCGTCTTACATCTCAACCTTTGCCGGCTATCCTTTGGATTCGCTCAAGTCGAGGCTGCAGACCATGAAAACACCCATAACAGTCCCGAAGCTTGCCGCGCTTGTGTATCGAGAGGAAGGGGTGGGCCTTGTCCAACTCCCGACTCCCTTTCGAGGCTGATGTTCTCGGCCTTGAGGTCATCGGTTTCTATCGCGGACTTTGGATTCCGCTTGTTACCATTTCGTTCGTTCGTAAGTGCCAGGATCGTCTTTGCATGTCCCCACGCGCCAACCACCGTCCCAGGAGCCGCGAGCTTCACCATCTACACGGAAACAAAGGATTACTTCCGCGTGAATAATTATCTTAACCGGAATAGTGTGCTTGATGCCGCCTTGGCTGGCGGCATTGGCGGGGCCATGTCCGGGTCGCTAATTTCTTTCGGAAGCGCTCGTGAGCCTCTCGCGTCCTCGTCTTGTGCCAGCTGCTCATTATATCCGTCAGCATTCGAACTCGTTAAGGTATGACCAACCCCGTAACCAGTGGTGAGCCCAGCGCATAATCAATCTCCAGGTTAGGCGACAGTTGGAATTTACGATCGCCGCGAGCAAGGGCATCCATCTCGTGAAGGTGAGCGGTCTTGCGGTGATTAGTTGTCGAATAGCTGCTCAAACGCCAGGCTCAGCCCCCTGGTACCGCATCCGCTGTCAAGTCCGTGCCCTTCTTCAACCCGCAGCTTGACCGCTCATCGTATTGAAAGGGAGATATTCAAAACTAACGGAATCCGGGGCCTGTATACGGGCTTCCGTCTTCATTTTTGTGAGTGGTCAGAAACGCTCGAGTACCTTTGTCTAATTTCTTGCAGTGCGCGATACTCTGGGAACCGGGTTATATTTTCTCGAAGTCAAAACTCTTCTTAGTTGCAATACCTCTAGCCTGACAGCCTTCCACAGTACGATGGCATGCGCCACCTGCTGGGTCGAGCGCGGTAGATTCATTTATTAGCTGCGTTAGGCGGTCTAACAACACAACCTCAGGAACGGAGAGCAGGGCGCCACCCCGTCGTGGCTTCCCATCCACTCCTCCCTTGTGCCTTTCGTGTGCGGCTCCTTGTCCGGGGTAACTTTTTTTTCGGTCGTACCTCACTCCGACTCATCCGCAAGACAGGTAACCTCGTGGGCCCTCATTTATCCACTAGACGTGTAAGCCACCCACTCTCAACGCATGTGCTTGACCCTGATTTGTCTCCCTAGGGTCAAGACGAAAGTGCAGCAACGCGCACTGGCCGGCGAGCGATATCGGGGCGTGTGGGAGACTTTACATCGACTCGTCAGAGGTGCCTACGCGTCCCACCGTCGCTTCTGTCTCATTCTTGCTCACATAAACTCCAGGCCCCGACCCTGCTGCGCCCAAACCTCTGCTAGCAGGCTGCGCGCGGATTTACCGGGGGCTCGGAGTGTCTGCGGTTCGCAGCATCACGACGCACGGGCTCCTGTGGACGTTCTTTGACCTCGTGGCCAAGTGCGCACTATCCTTGTGTCTTTTTGTTGAGGTACTGACTGACTGAATTATCCAGTTGGATCGACAGGCTACCCGAGGAAGGCTGAGCAACATTGATACGGCCGTCGTTAAATTTACACTAGATTTGTTGTAAGTAAGTTAACTGTAGCATCGCCTAAAAGTACCCCTCCTTCGTTTGGCCGGTTGGCGCGTATCTCTAACTTGGTCACTGCGTGAACCAAGTCGCCACCAAGTCCACAGATATGAGCCACAAGAGATTGCTTGAGCTTGAGCTTGAAGTTGAAGCCTTGAACTGAACGTGAGCTGTGACAAGGCACACGACCGAAATAGACCGTGACGTGACCCGATCCGGATCGGGCCGCCAACCGCTCTCCTCAATTCAGCGACGAGCCGAATAGGCGTCCTCGCGTCGCCTGCATGTCCCCGACTCTCAGCGATCTGCTGGGCTACACGAGCATTGGCTGCTGGCTGGGTGCCCAGTTCCCGTGAGTCCTTGTCTGGGATTCGTTTGTCCAGCCCCGACAACCTTTTCAGTCAAATCCTCGAAAATATTCGGTTAAAATCCTGCGAGGGTCTCGCGCTCCCCTTTCTTGCCAACTGGTTTCTCGGTGCGTCCCTTATCCGTAGCGCTCCTCACGCGTCCTATCTCACGGAGGCAAATAGGTGATGCGTCCAATCTGTTGGGTGCGTTCCTTATCTCTCGACCGTTTTTCACGCGTACCACGGAGCCAAAAATCAAAAACAGGATGCCTGCTCACCGACCAACTGCCGTTCCAGACATGGCTTGCGACCTACTTTGTTTTCGTGGATGTACTCCTCGTCAGCCAGTATTTTTATTACCAGGGTCTCAAACCCGCTCCGGTATTCGGGCGCCCACGACTGGCGTCCATACCGTCCGATAGGCATTACCGCACACTGTCTGTCGTCGCTGCCAACGTCTCCGCCGCGGCCGCCTTCGCTGCCCAGCAGCACGACGAGCATTCTGGACGCCTGCGACGGAGTGTCGACCGTCTCTCCGGGAGCCGAGTAAGCGACGACGTTGATGACGCAGCGTTCGCGGCCATGGCAGACAGCTTCCACTCTGAGGGCGGGCCGGTCCCGACGCGGAAGCGCGTCTCGTGGAGCACGGAGCGGTACGGGAAGCGCGGCGGCAGCGTCGGCCGCGCGCCCCTTTCCCGGAGTACCTTTCTGCCCCGCCTCACTTCGGCTGACCAGGCAGGCGATACCGTAGATCGTGGGCGCTCGCTTCAGCGCGACCCAGAGCAGGACGATCCTCCCCAATCCCTCACCCAGTCTTCAGATTCGAATCGCCGGAGTTCGCGCGTCAGTCGCCGAGGCGCCAGCCTCGTGTTTCTGAGCCTCTTTGCGCTATTCGGCGTTGGTACATTGACGGGCGGGCGTTCTGGTGCACTCATGGCGAGACGCACCAATGTGGGACGAGTTTTGACTCCAGTTCCGCTGGGCTTTGTTCCTCCACCGAGTGTGGATGTGAAGGGTCTGGATTTTGTGGTTTGGTCGGACCCGCAGGGCCCTCATCACGACCCCATTCCCTCTGATGATCCTTCGAGCGAACGTGTCCTTGGGCGCATCTTCGCCTGGCTATGTACGACCTTGTACCTGACTTCACGACTTCCTCAGATTTGGAAGAACGTGCGTATCTGCCGTTCTTGTGTGCATTCAGGCGCTCACCGACATCGCAGTTTGTCAGGAAATCTGTCGAGGTAGGCGCCGCCGTCGTCTCTGTTTTCACTACCCATTGCTCATAATATCTTGTAGGGTCTCTCAATGCTGCTGTTCATCTGCGCATTCCTCGGGAACTCGTTTTACGTAGCGTCCATTCTCACATCCGACGCGTTTGTTCTGCGAGAAAGCTTACCGTACGCGGTTTTATACTCTTCTTCCTCGTGTGTACTAATTTTGCAGATACCTATTGGGGAGCGGGGGAACGCTCGTGTTCGATGTGACGATCGTGAGCCAGTCGATGATTTACCGGCGAGCACCGCGGCGACATGGGAAGGGGCGGACGCTGGAGGAAGAGGGCGGGCTGTTGAGCGGGGACGTGTTGGCGCATGATCCGCCAACGCGAGGAAGATCTCAAGCGGCCTCCGATCAACTGTAGCATCACTGTATTCAAAGGCAACGATTTAATATTCCGACCTGAAGATCGAGCGAGTTTTCTCTATTCTCTCGCGGTAATGAACTGTCTGACTGGGACAATGAGGGCCAATTGTCACGCGTCACATATTGATCGAGTGTGACCACAATAAGCTCTGTCTTTTTGTTCTCTGTGCGACAATGCTGAATATCATGCTCGCCGCTTGGATTCGTGTGCATCCTCCCCTCTCCTCCCGCCGCGATGCCTCGACCATCCTCCCTCACCGTCGACACCGAATTCCGCCCTAACGACTCCCCACGATCTTCAATTTACACAGACTCAAAGCACTCTCCCGTCGATGAACACCACCCAGAGGATTCATGTTCTCCACCTCAGCCCTCTGCAAATGTACCGGCCCCTTCTCTGCGTCTCCTCTTTTCCCTCATCTCTCCCCGGCACCGCGTTCTCCTCCTCGTCCCCGCGATCGTCTCTTCTCTCATCGCCGGTGCAATCGCCCCGTTCATGACCCTCGTCATCGGACAGGCTTTTGACGCGTTCGCGACGTTCCCTCTTACCCCAAATCCTCCCCAGTCGGCCAAGGATACCCTCCTCCACGCCATGGCCATTGCAGCGTGGGAGCTCATGGGCCTCGCCCTCGGCTCCGTTGCCCTCAGCAGCGTCACGAGCAGCCTCTGGATATGGACGGGTGAGCACAACGTCATGGCTCTCCGCAAGCGTGTCTACGCAGCGGTCACCCAGAAGGACATGGTATGGTTCGACACCAAGATGGGCGCAGAGGGCACTGTCCAGTCTGCTGAAGAGGACCAGGGCCCCGTAGGCGCTGGCGGCCTCATGGCAAAGTTCACCAGGTGCGTTCTGTGTAACCCTTGCTCGCTCACTGGCCCTCAACTTTTTTCAGAGATACCGACGACGTCCGTGAAGCGACCTCTCTCGCCGCCGGCAGACTCATCCAATATCTGACAACCTGTCTCGCCTGCCTGGCCCTTGGCTTCGCGCGCTCGTGGTCATTGACCCTGGTCATCCTTTCCGCTGTGCCCATTCTCATGGTCATCCAAACGCTTTCTCAAATTTTCGCCGGCCCTCTGCTCAACGTCGAGCGCGCGACAACCGCGACCGCCGCCACTCACGTTGACCGTGCCGTTACCGCAATCAGCACCGTTAAGGCCTTCAACGCCGCCGCATACGAGCACACCAATCTTAGTGCCGCGTTGGACCGCATGACCGTCGCAAGCAAGAAGCTCAACGCCGTCTGGGGTTTGACTTCTGGTCTTGCGCAATTCGTCATGATGGGGATGTTTGTGCAAGGTCCGTTGGACTCATTTTGCTTTTGGCATTTCTCAATTCAATTTCTGTTCAGGATTCTGGTTCGGAAGCAAGCTTGTCAGGGACGGCACGATCGGGCCCGGAGATGTCATGGCCGTGTTCTGGGCATGCCTCATCGCTACCAACAACTTGCAGATGTGCATTCCCCAGTTCATCGTCCTGGCCAAAGGGAAATTTGCCATGGTCTCTCTCCTCACCCTTATCGACAGCAGCGACGACGGCTTTGGTGATGTCCCTCTCACCCCCGACTTGACGTCCCCTTCCACACGCTCTTTACGCAAGCGCTTTAACCGCAACCTACGCAAGATCCGCCCTGCACGATGCGCGGGCGAGTTCGCGCTGCATAGCATCACCTTTGCGTACCCCTCGCGCCCCACTGTGCCCGTCCTACAAGACGTGACTCTCTTCCTTCCAGCCCACGAAACCACCTTTATCGTCGGCTGTTCGGGCTCCGGCAAATCCACAATTGCCCATCTTCTCCTCGGCCTGTATACTCCCCAGGCGGGCCAGATACAGATCGATGACCAGGACATCAAGTTCATCGACGAGAAATGGCGGCGGTTGCATGTTGCAGGCGTCGAACAAGGGTGCATCCTGTTCGACATGAGCGTGTTTGACAATGTCGCTCTTGGCGCTGGCGGTCGGCCGGTGACTAGGGAGGAGGTCAAGCAGGCGTGCATTAGCGCTCTGATGCACGAGTTCGTCCGTGATCTGCCCGACGCATACGACACGATGCTTGGCACCAGTGGGGCCAGTTTGAGCGGTGGGCAGAAGCAGCGGCTAGCGATTGCGCGGGCGCGTCTCCGAGACCCGACTGTTCTAATTCTTGGTGCGTTTTCTCTTCTTGTCTCCTGCAAGACATTACTGATGGGCATGCCTAGATGAAGCAACATCTGCCCTGGACCCCACGTCTCGCATCCTTGTATTCGAGGCCATCAAGCGCTGGCGCAAGAACAAGACCACGATCGTCATCACGCACGACCTCTCCCAGATCAGTTCTAGCGACTTTGTGTACGTCCTCAAGGATGGCTGCGTCGTCGAGCAGGGCTATCGCTACGACCTGGAGACCGCCACGGGCGAGTTTAGCAGCATGATGGCGTCGCAGGGCGCCACCGGTGGCTACCTTCCCGAGAAGGACCTCAACGAACTCGCCCACCCGATCGACCCGCGCCGCACCTACACGCCGATTCCCGAAGAAGACGAAAAGCAAGAGCCGAGCTTCGCATCGCACTCGAGCATCGCGCTCACGACGACGTTCGGGCACTGGATGTTTGATGTTGTCGCGGACCTGGCGGTGTCGGGCCCGAAGCCGCTACCGTCGGCCGTGGTCCGCAGCGAGGGCGAGGCGCGTATGAGCCAGATCGCGCCGCACGAGGCTCCCTCTGTCCCTGGGCTGGAATTTCCAAGGCAGAGGCGGCCGTCGAGCGTGTATGAGCCGCCCGTGCCCCCCTCCCCTGCAGTTACGGTCTCGAACCGCCGATTCAGCCTGCAATTTACGCCGACCTCGACTGCCTTCTCGTTCAATTCCGACGCCCATCTCATCGAGCACGGAGAACCCGACGAAAAGGAGCTGGAGCGCCGCGGAACACGTGCGTCCCACAGACGAAAGCCATCACGCAAGTCGCATACCCGGGTGCGAAGCCGGTGGGACGTCGCCCAGGTCCTGCCGATGACCGACATCCAGGTCGACCTTTCCAATCCACCCGTACCGGAAGCCCCTGCAGCCCCAATTTCGATGTGGAAGCTCATCCGGGCGGTGTATCCGACGGTCCCGTACAAGCCCTTCGTCTTGTTTGGCGTGCTCGTCTGTCTCATCAGCGGCGCCATGACGCCCATCTTCTCGTACCTCCTCTCGCGCCTCTTTTACGAAGTCGCGACCGGGGCGCGGGATGCCAGCCTCATCAACAAGTACGGCTTCATTGTACTCGGCACCGCCGCGCTCGATGGGATCTTCATAGGTCTCAAGTACTTCATCATGGAGACCACCTCCGTGTCCTGGATCAACAAAGTGCGTAAGTCGTGCTTCAAGCTCGTGCTCGCCCAGGACAAGAAGTGGTTCGACAAGTCGGAGAACTCGCCCGTACGCCTGGTGCAGGTCCTTATCAAGGACGGCGACGACGCGCGGAATCTCATCGCGGTCGTACTTGGGCAACTTGCAGTCGTGATTAGCATGCTCGGCGTGGGTCTCATTTGGGCGCTCGTCGTGGGATGGCAGCTCACGCTCGTAGGCTGCGCTATCGCGCCGGTGTTTGCTATCGCAATGGTGGTGCAAACGGGGCTTGTGGTCAAGTGTGAGCTCAGAAATAAACGCGCGCGTGAAGAAGTCGCTCAGGGGTACTATGAGGTTTGGCTCTCCCCCTTTGTCTAATGTACATATTAGCTGACGTTGAGTGTAGGCCATTTCCAACGTTCGCGGCATCCGCTCCATGGGATTTGAGAGCATTTTTCAGAAGCAGTTTGACGCGGCATCCGACCGGGCCCTCTCGACCGGCGTTAAGGGCGCCTTTGTCGAGGGCTGCACTTACGGAGTGGCCAGTGGCCTGATCTACCTCGCCCAGGCGCTTCTTTTCTACGTCGGCGCCGTGCTGGTTGCTCGTGGAACCTACTCGTATCTGCAAATGGTCCAGGTTATGAACCTGGTGGTGTTCACCGTCACCATTGGCTCGCAGCTGATGGCTTTCAGTATGTTTTGCGTTTATCTTCATCCAGACAGAGTGCCTACTAATACCTTGTCGTAGCACAGAGAATTGCCAAATCTATGCAAGCTACGCGGGATTTCAACGAGCTGCTCAACCTTTCCACCAAGACGAACGAGTCGGCTGGCATCATGTGCCCGCCTCTGGATGGCAATATCACCTTTCAGAACGTTGAATTCGCGTATCCCGAGCGCGCCGACGTCCCGGTTTTGAAGAGCACTAACCTTGAGATCCGCGACGGCGAATGTGTCGCCATTGTTGGTGCCTCGGGTTCTGGCAAGTCCACAATCGCAGCTCTCCTCCAGCGTTTGTACGAACCACAAGCCGGGAAAATATTCATCGGTCTGCACGAGCTGCATTCGACCAATGTTACGCACCTTCGGCACAACGTCTCTGTGGTCAGCCAGAACCCCAACCTCTTTGACTCCACGATAACGGAGAACATCTCGTACGGCAACACGGCTTTGACTTTCGCTGACGTCCGACGCGCCGCGCAGGCTGCGAGTGTCCACGACTTCATCATGTCTCTGCCGCACGGATACGACACCATGGTCGGCGAGAACGCTGCCCTAATCTCTGGTGGCCAAGCCCAACGCCTCCAAATCGCGCGAGCCCTCGCCCGCCCGTCGAAAATCCTCATTCTCGACGAATGCACGTCTGCGCTGGATCCGGCCAACCAGACCGTCGTCCTTGAGACTATCAGGCACGCCAAGGTCGGACGGACGACCGTCATGGTCACCCACAAGCTACCTGTCATGCAAATGTGCGATCGCATCCTCGTCGTGCACGAGGGGCGCATCGCCGAGCACGGCAGCTACGACCAGCTTATGCAACGCAAAGGCGTCTTCGCGCAGCTGGCCCGCGGAGGCGAATGGGAGTGAAACGAACTGGACCTTTTCTTTTCCACATCTCCTTTATTATTCAATAATTAACGCTACCATCTTTCGGCATTTCAACTATTTGGACTGTCGTCCATTCTTCATGATCACGCACCTCATTTGTAGTTTACACACACCCACATCTTTACGAATTGTATCACATCTCACGAATAGAAACGATTGCAATTCGATACAATGTTATCTTCAGCAATGACTTTGTTATGATGAAGGCAGGGTGGCAGGTTCGCAAAGCAGTTCCTGCATGTCCACAGGGCGGATTCGAGTAGTCCCCAGACGGGGGTTTACGGTACGATATAGCATTAGCTGGTAGCTCCAAATTCGGATGATTATTTCTTGATACGAAAGACGGGAGAAAAGCCGACCTGAAAAAAGCACGCTGCCCGCCAGAGACAAGTGGGTGCGAATTGAAGGCTGCTCGATGCGCACCTCGTTAACAGAGCACACGCGGGTTGATGGTTAGAGGCCACGGATTCGATGCCCCCCAAAAATCAATTCTATGCACGAAGCTGTTTCAGAGGCGCTCCTGCCTTTGGCGGCGCAGGCGCAATTTTCTGTAACTTGATCGCCAGCTCCTCCGCCCGCTGCCTCGCCGCCTTGGCCAGCGCCGGGTTCTTCTTTGCCCACTCCTTCCTCCGCTGCTCCTTGGCCTCGAGCCCCGCACGCTCCGCCGCCTCGTGCAGCGCGCGGCCCGCCGCAAGCTTCTCCGTACGTTGCTCGCGCTCGATCTTCCGCCGCGCCTCCAGGCGCCCGGCCTGGCGTATCTTGTGCCGCTCCGTGCGCTGGGCGCGGAGCTCCTCGCGGTAGCGCCGGGCCTTGCGCTTGCTCGCCTTCATGTGCGAACAGTCGTACGGCAGCGCGCGCTTCGCGGCCTGTGGCGACAGGGTAGGTTCGGGCGCAGCGACGGTCTCGGTGGGCAAGGGTGGGCGCGTCGCTTTCCAGAGGTACACGACCGTCTCGATGGGCGGTTTCTGCGCGACCTCGTGCTGCTGCTGCTGCTGCTGCGCATTCTTGCCATTGCGCGCTCCGGAAGCGCGAGCGACCTCCGCCGGGGTCTGCGCGACGAGGCGCTTCTCGCGGAAGCGCTGCACATTCTGCTCGCCGAGGATGATGGGGAGGATGTTGTGCTTGAGGAATCTGGATCCGAGTCAGCGAGGGACAAGATGGACTGGACGAGGCGCACGATATTGAGCGCACGGGATGGCGGGGGTTCGGAGCGGTGGGCGGCGGGACACGGCGGCGGCCTGAATTTCGGCCGTACGTGGGGAGGGCTCCGACGGGGTCCTCGTCGCGCAGAGCGTCTTGCTTGAGGGCATAGCTCGGTGGGGGCGGTTCGCGGATGGCGAGCTTGAATATCTGGGTAGTCGAGAGCGGTGTTTTGGCGTCGCGAGCAACGACCTTGCGCACAATTTTCAGGCCCTCGCGCAGCGCCAGCTTGTTTTGCGCCGCCTGGGCCATCCACGGGTACGCCATGGGGGAGGAGAGCAACAGTACCAAACAACCACGATGACCTCCTCCCTGCTCATCTCGACGTTTGCTCCCTTCCCCACTCTGTCGCTCAGTGTTCCCTCGAGCACCTCCTTCGAGTCCGTACTTGCTCTCTTGCACGAGCGCTACCCGTCCTTGCCCACCTCCATCGGCCTTTCAACACACAGTGGCGTCCTTCCGCCCTTGCACTCGTCCGTGGCATCCCTGCAGTCCGATGGGTCGTCTCTCGTCACCCTCCGCCTCACCCCTCGCCTCCTCGGCGGCAAGGGAGGGTTCGGATCCCAGCTGCGTGCCGCCGGAGGCCGAATGAGCAGCCAGAAGACAAGCAACAACGACTCGTGCCGCGATCTGAGCGGAAGGCGTTTGAACACAATAAACAAGGCAAAGAAGTCAGTCGTCGCTCGTCCGTCCTCCTCCACTGCATGCAGCTTATATTCCATCCCTGTAGACTTGTCGAATACCTCGAGTCCGAGCCGGAACGTCTCAAGGCCAAGGCGGACGCGGAGAAGGCTAAACTCGAGGCGTTGGAGCGCAAGTTGGGCATCGAGAAGCCGTCCAATGGCGGCGCCGGTGAAGCAGGTCCTTCCAGGTCTATCGGGTCTGGAGAGGAACCGCCCGTTCTAGCGGGCAAGAAGCACCGGTTCGACGACACCGAATATCTGGAGCAGAGCAGGGATCTCGTGGACGGGGTCAAGAACGCCGTATCTCAAGGTGCGTCTCTTTCTTTCTCCGTTACAAACTCATTCTCAACCAATCACGCGCAGCTATGCTCAAGAAGAAGAAGAAAGCAAAGCTCGCGCACCCAACACCAGCAAAGACAGACACCCTACCAGAAACGCCTGCCGCTGTAACGGAGTCGGTCGGCGCATGATCCCCGTCTTCGTCTAATCGGTCATGTATGGAGTGGAGAAGCAT
>CVRE01178698.1:21748-33101 GCA_001179765.1 Crepidotus sp. BD-2015
GTTATTACCATCTGCTCGTGTCTGCCGTCTCGGCTACCTCCACATACGCTGTGAAATTCTCGATGACGAGCTGCGTCACGAAAATACTATCGGGACAGGAAAGCAGGGTCGCCGGAAGGTTCAGTCGCTGCATGAGCGGTGTTTCGGAAGAGCAGAAAGCGAGAAAAACCGTTCCCACCATCGCGGTGAACTGACGAACGTCAGTCAAGGGGTGAGCAAAGCCACATAGTTGGCATACCAATTCGCCCTGGTTCAACCGCGAACGGAACCTCGCAAAATGCGTCTTTTGTTCCTCTGTCGCCGTCTCGCTGATGGCAGCTCTAGCCGAGGGACCGCCCGTTCGAACAGTGTCAAGCAGCTTGCGTGCATTTGTTTCCAAGAAGAATTTTCCGGGCGGTCCGCTGGACTCCTTGCAGATCATGGCGTCGAGAGATTGGCCAACGTCTGTGAGGTCCAGAGGCACGGCGACGGTGGCATCGAGCTTGAGCGAGAAAGGTTTCCTGCCACAAGGTCGTAAGATTCGATGCGAACTCCACGAGTCGACTCACGACTCCGAAGGCGTTTCAGGGACGACATCTGATCCAAGACCCCTACGGAAGAGGATGTTGAGAAAGGACTGCCGTGCGAAGAGCAGAGGCACGAACAAGGGTCCGAAGATAGTTGCGCGCCTCCAGACTGAAGTGACCTTGCTCGAAAAAGTCGACGCAATCGCGGTCCCAGGAGGGAACAGTTTGCTCTTTGCAAGCGCGAGACTAAGAGAATGGTAAGACAGTTGAATGCGAGAGCCGGTGCTCAGCAAACCTGTGTCGCTGGGCGCTGTCATCGGCATTCGCCGGTGCTTCGGGAGCCGCAGAAACGACATCCTCGTCAAAGTCGTCCAGAGCTTCGGCGTCCTTTGAATCAAAACCACCCAGCTTCAGTAATTCATCGCTGGTGGGCGGAACCGCCGGAGTGGGGTTGACTGGCACGTCGGTCAACCCTGAGCCTCCCTCGGCTTTATCCTCTTCATTGACCGGAGCAGTGAACTTGCCCTTGACAGTCTTGAGTGCGCCCTTCTCGAATGTCAAAAGCGAGCTGGTGGTTTTGTTGATGAACCCTGCGGACGACCGTCCAGGACCAGGTTTCCGACCTGATTTACGGGCCGGAGTGGTGGACGGACCCGCAACAGAAGACTCAGAAGACTCATTCGAGGCTCCATTTCGACCCTGCAGTCGCGCTTTGACAGAAATTGCCCCCTCCATTGGTGCAAAATCATCGACCATCTTGACCAACGGATTTGCGGCCCGCGTACGGTGTGAAGGGACTTTCGCTTTCGAAGGCGAGGCCTGCTCTTGCGTCGGTTCAGCCGGTGCTTGATTTGAGACGCCATCATCAAGACACATGTCGGAAGCATTATTTTGCATCGGAGGGTCAGTCGCCGGCTCGGGAATAGATGGTGGTTGTGGGGGATCTATAAGCATGGCCGCAACGTCGTCGTCGTCTTCGTCATCCTCCGACGCTGGGACGACTTCGGGAGATGGAGTACGCTTCTTCGTGCGCCGAATGGACCGCGCAGACGACGTAGTTGACTTGGCTGGGGGTCTGCGAGGGGCCTCGCGGGGTGCACGAGCCTCCTCGGTGGAACGCGTCGCTGCTTCAGACACGCGTCCGCGGGTACGTTTGGCAGGTTTCTCTTCCGGATCCGGGGCGGGGGGAGAACTGCGTCGTCTCTTGCTGGTCCTGGTGGCTTCCTTGCTTGGGCCCGCCGACGGAGGGGGTGTGGAAGGAGTGGCATCGACTTTAGTAGATCTGCGCGACGGCATGCGGCCTGTGAACCGTGTTAAGAGCCGTAAAAGAGGACAAGCATGGTACAACGGACGCGGAGGGCCTACTGGAATGAAAGTCTCTCCAACGGTGAACTGTGTCATGTTCTTAACGTCGCGGCCACCCACGTCCACGCGTGTCCAAAACTTTGTTAAGATCTCTTCTGAGCCTGCAAATGAGGACACCGGCTCCCAGCTATGGGGAAAGAAGAGGTGTGAGACGCGTGGTTAAACAAAGAGGGTCCAGACGACTTGCGTATTATCATCAGTACCGTATCCTTTCCACTGGCAATAAAGAGATGTTTAGATGAGCAGAGTGGAGGCTATATGTGCCTACTTTGACACGATATTCCTGCAGAAAGCGTCAGAATCAGTGTCAGAATCACGATTGTACTGCTCAGTTGAGACCCACCCAAATGACTTTCTTCGACTTTTTTGCCACTCTGGCTTCTGTCACGGTCTCTGCAGGCACTGTGAGGAACGGAGTGCACAAGCAAGGAAACAGGTACTGACCTACTTCGTACTCCGACATTCTGCAGAGCAGCAGGGTATAGGTCGAGAAGAGAGAGTTGTGTTTGTTTTGGCCTGTCTCAGACTTTGATCGACGCGTACATGCCTGACGGCGATTCGTTCTTGCCACGGATACAATCCGTATTCTACGCTGTGTTCGATGTCCGCCAAGGTCCCAAAATCGTGTACCAGGTCCCGGAAGGTCTTATAGCGACCGCCGCTCCCCCAGCGACGGCCGTACCGACCTCAACCCCGGCAACGCCTCTCACTGAGCAATTCTCAGCAAATCACCCTCCTGACACGTCCTCCCGCAATTCAAGCGCATCCCTTGTTTCCCCCACGGATGCTCGCCCAATCTCTCGCGGTCTTTATTCGCCGCAAAAACGCTCTGGTTCTTCGTCCCGCACTTTGTTCAATTTCGATGATATCTCCAAGTATGTCATCCCCCAGAGCCAGCTGTGTGGCAGGCTGGTTACCTGCTCTACAAAACGGCACCGTATCATCGGGTTTCCGGTCGAGTTGAAAGGAAAATACCAGCGCAACTACCTACGATATAACTTGTGTTTTGTGTTTGAACGCGGTGCAGATCTCAGCTGCTATGAACCCAGTACGTCGTTAGATTACGTTGGCGCTCTTGGCTGAATTCTTGTGCAGTCGTACGAAAAGTCAGCCGGGTTCTTACAGCCTGCGAGGTATGAATTGTGGTCTTGTTTCCCCGTCGACGTCAAATAAGCAATGAACCCAGGATGAATCCGAGTTTTTGTCTTCCCCGAATACGTCCCCCGCTATCCATGCCATACTCGAACAGCTGTACGAAGACTTGAACTCGTACTCAGAGACTTCAATACCAATTGACCGGTTCAACTCCATCGAATTGAAGATATTTCCTTTCTACCCCAATCCTCCGCCTGTGAAGGACTGGATGGTCCCGCTTGCCCTCATAAACCTGACCAAGAGAATCGAAGACAATTGGGACTTGACCGTGGTCAAGGTTTGCCGGCACATCGACGGCGTGAATCACGTTAGTCGCATCGCGCATCTAGCAGATTGCGACATCGCCTTAACTCGCCTTGCCATCTCTCATCTCCTGTGAGACAAGCTCCCTCTCTCTCCCACAATTTCTGCTAACCGCCATAGATATTATCAAGTCATCATGACGGTTGACATCTTCCAGTATTCCAACATGTACACTCTTCGAAAAAGCATACAAAATCTTGCTGTTGAAGCAGATGTCAAGGAGGAATGCGGTCCATATGTTACAAAACCCGGTATGCTGGACGACGTTCGACTTCATTCGCTTGTCTAAGTACCATTCTAGGAAGGCAAGTTCCAGATTGGCCCAAACTGCTGCATCTGTACTCGCGTCTAAAACCCGGGAAGACTGTGTCGCAATGGATGGAATCGTATGGAATACATGATCTCGGCATCGATGTGCGCCGGTTCACAAGTTTCGGGGTCATTAAAGTAATCATCCTCCTCCTCCTGGCTGTAAACCCATATTCATCTATACAAGGGGTTTCTCCGTCGCGTCCATCGATGGCCCGTTCTCCTACCCTCTGAACCGGTAACCCCGCCATTGGATCCATCCGATCCCAGCTCCGCTTCGCACACGCGCAAACGAGTGAACAGTGTTTCAGGGCCCATGCCTTATGGGGGCCACTCATCTTCACCCGTCGCCCCGGCGATTGACCTGTCCCCTTCTCAAAGCCTCTTGCGCGGCAGAACACCCCATAACACACCAGTGGTCCCCGCCCTTAGCCCAGACATCGCTTCCCCAATTCCCTCGAGTCCTGCCCCAGGCTTCACTCCCACTCCTGCCCGTGCCCGACGTGCCAGTGCCGCTGAAAAAGTGCTCGAGCAGCTTCGGAACCGGGACATCCAGAAGACGGGAGGCAGCCCACGAACGTCGTGGATCCACTACACCAACGAAGCTGAGCCAGGCATCGGCATCACTGCCACCACAACTACGCCGCAAGATAGCCCTCGAATGGGTGGCTCGGAATCGCGCCGGCAGTCGATCAATTTCTTCCCGCCAAACCCACCGCCTTCGCCCATCCTGGCGAAAGCGACGATTGCAGCCACGTTGGCACCCGAACGGCCGCCTCGCCTGTCGCGGTCCCTGTCGGGACCGATAATTCAGACACGTAGTGGCACGGATGCGCTGAGCAGCATCCCGGTCCCAAAGGACCTCCTCGCCTTGTTGGACGGAGAACACCACACGGATGAGTTGGCCGTTAGATTCGAGGCAGGGTGGCCCCTCCTTGAGCAGTGGCTGCTCTCAATAGGCGGGGGCGAGGGTCAAGATGACTTTGGACGGGTTGCGATCATCCACCGCTGATTAAGCATTTCTGAGACCTTCAAAGCTCATCCCAGGGAATCACTGGATTGGCCTGGCCTCGCTGCATCCTTTGCAGAAAAGTTTAGGAAGACATGCTGAAATCTGGCTTGAGAATGGCTAGTGGGTGGATGGAAGCTCCGACGCGGAGTCGGACGAACCAGTGCGATTGTGGTTTCGTGTTTTCGAAACACGGATACATGGAAACGCGTGCGCCGATGTGGACTCCAGCTTGAATGTTCAAGCATTCACACCGCTCTTGGTGCCCGACTTGGCTTGCTGCCGAAGACGCCCTCCACTGATCTTTCCAGTAGACTTACTGGATAGGTACTGTCTTTTGTATCAATTCGACGATAGCATGTCCTCCATCCTAGGAAAATCTTGCTTTGGTATTTAGCTTGTCCTCGAATCCACTCCTCGAGATCATGACGAAGGTCAGGTAACATGCAACGAGGGAGATGGCGTCGGCAATAATTGCGAGGGCGCATGCACTGTGCGGTGCCCATCGGTCCTCAGGTTAGAGCCACGCAAGGTGCTCTCTCTTCTAGCTACTCGAACTAATGGTTTCGTCGCGAGGCTGGGAAGACGATGTTCTGTTCTGAATATCAGTGTTGAGGACCTCCACGCTCGCCAAAAGAAATGCTCATGACATCAATCTACGCGCTGACTGTGTCGGTACACCTCGGTACACCCTGCTCGGAGCAGATGGTTCGACCCCAAGATCCGTGGAATGGTGTGTTCGGAAAAATACAAATATCGAACGACCGGAATCAAGAGAAAGAAAAGAAAAGAAAACCTCAAAACACAAAGGAGGACCATCTCAGACCAGTGTCGCAGCGCGTGCTTGCTGAATGTTCTATTTTACATCTACGCCAACCTACACAGGTAGATCAAAGGGCCAAAAAACTGCCCAGTGTGCATTCATTTGTAAGTGATCCGCAACGACAAGCTAAATGGCAAGCTGCTGGACGTGACGGTGACCTCGCCGCCCTCGGGTACAAGCTCTATCACCTTCTTCGGCAGGTTGGGGCGCGTGGCCTCTTCGAGCTGAGGCGGAGCTTGCAGGTAGATCTGCGATGTGGGGGTGGATAACGAGGGCTTTTTTATTTGTCTAGAAGCAAGCGATCGTTGAGTGGTGTTTTGAGTTTCGAACTGTGAAGGACGTACACATCTTGTTTCTCTACCAACAATTCAATCAACTGCTCAACCGTGAATTCAGGACTGATAGGAAGGTCTAAAGCTTCCCCGCCGCAGACGGGGCAGTCCTCGCGCTTCTCGTGCTCGAACGTGTAGGAATAAACGCCCTCGGTACCGATCAGCATGAAGTAGTTATTCAAGTACGCCGCAGAGCTTGTTGCGATCTTGAACGCCTCGTTGCAGCATGATGCTGTGTTGCGGGCGTCAATGGCAAGCAAGTCAGCGACACATACAACAAACACGAACCTGCGATGATGGCGTTCGTGGAAGCGATGGCTGGGATGATGTTCTTCACAACTCCCTGCGTAAGTGACCACGTTACGCCTTCGATCTTGAACTCCTTTGCTCGTGCGGCTGCGACGGTGTAGAGCCATCCAATGTGTTCGGGGTCGTCGGTGTCCATTTTCTTGTCTGATTGCGGGGGACGGGTTAGTCTGCAAAGGAGTATAAGATTCGGATAAGTACCTCCTTTCACGCGGGGCCACTCTAGAACTGAAGCCCATTCGATGCAGTGCTCAGGCAGACGGGGAGTGTTAGCGATTGTGCAGATGGGAAACGCGGTGGGCTTGTTTAGCATGTCTAAGGAGCATTCATAGCACGAAGTGACGGTAGGGAGAATAACGCGAGCCTGGCCCTTGAACCCTAGATAGGTAGACGTCAGTGAGATTCACAGATGATTTCAGAGTTGGACACACCCTCGGTTCCACCGTCAATCAGAGGTTTCAAGCTCTCCGGATTCTCGGGGTCGACCAGATTCACAAGGGTGGCACTCATCCAGCGTCGCGCTTCAACGGAATCGAGGCCGCAGATGACGAGATTGAATTGGAGGTAGTAATCATCGTCCTTGTCTTGGATTTTGCCGAAATATCTGGTTGGTATATAGGTTGCAGTGCCCTGGTTTAAGATTGGGAACTTACGGCGTGACCTTGACGCCTGGGACGCGTTTCATTATGAAGTCGGCCGCGACAGTGGCCTTGGGTTGACCAACGTCCTTTTGTCTTGAACGCAAGTCAGAAACGCCTGAAAGAGAAGAAAGACGCGCACCTGAACAGGAACTGACGGTTGAGATTGCTGATGTCGATGGTGTCCATGTCGATGACATGGATATCCTTGAAGCCGGTGAGCGCGAGGTTGGCGAGAATCTCGCAACCGAGACCGCCGGCACCGATGACCAGGATCTTTGCCTGGTTTCGGAGAAAGTCTTTGACCTGGAGAAGATAATTGTTGAGCAAGATGGAAGCAAGACCAAGAGACGTTGCAAGACCCCATCTCCAGCGAGAAAAGCGGGGTCGGTTCGTGGGCCCGGGGTGTTCAAGACCTGGTCAATATCGTAGTAGCGGTCCTGAAGACATAATTAGGGTGGATCGATAAAAATAGGGAGAAAAAACATGCCTGCCAGTCAGCGGTAGTGGTTTCGGCCATGACTGAAGGTGCTGAGTGGGAGGCCCAAGCAAGTCCCAATTGAGCTATGTCGATCGCGTTGCATACGTAAGCAAAAATTTCAGAGTCCTTCCTCCTGTTGCGCGCAATGGCACAATCCGCCGGCCTCGTCCAGTTCAGTGGCCACCAACATTTCCGTCTCCGTCTCGTTCTCTCTCTCCTCAGCGGCAAGGCCCTGCGCATCGACAAGATCCGTTCTGAGGACAAGAATCCTGGGCTCAGAGGTCCGCACTCTGTACTTAATTCGGTGTGAAGGCCTGACCCTCCCAGACTTTGAAATCAGCCTTCTACGTCTGTTAGAAAAGGTCACCAATGGGACCATCATCGAAATCTCCGTCACTGGTACGAGCAGTGGTGCCTCGGGCAGCCACCGCTAATACCTCTACAGGTACTGCTATCCTTGTGAAACCAGGGATAATATCTGGCGGCCCATTAACCCATGACTGCCCCCTTTCAAAGTCCATCGGCTATTTTCTGGAGCCTGTGATCATGCTCGCTCCCTTTGCGAAGAAACCTTTCCAACTCACCCTCCGAGGGATAACGACGGACGAGCATGACCTTTCTGTCCGTAAATTCTGCCGTTCAGATGTACTTGCTCAACTGTTGCAGGTAGATACATTCCGAACAGTAACATTGCCTCATCTACAATTATTCGGCATTTCCGACGGACTGGAGTTGCGGGTATTTTTTCGCGCGGAGATATTGGAATGTGTCTTACTCTCAACAGATAAAAAAGCGCGGTGCTTCTCCTGCTGGTGGGGGTGAGGTCCAATTCCTCTGTCCTATTGTGAAACAGGTCAAGACGCTGAACTTCGTGGAGCCTGGAAAAATAAAACGCATACGAGGGATTGCGTGAGTGCCTCATGGATGTTCTCTGATCAAATCTTATTTGCTTCCAGACATGCTGTCCGGGTGAATCCTCAATTCTCCAACCGCATGATCGAAGCCTCGCGCTCCATTCTCAACCGTTATATACCCGACATTTACCTGTACTCTGATGTATACAAGGGTGAAGAGAGCGGAAAGTGAGCGCGCCTTCATTTCCAGTTTCTTGTATGGCTGATATGTCGTGCTTTCCCAAGATCGCCAGGGTATGCGTTGACTCTTCTCGCCGAATCTACAACATCTGCAATACATTGCTCGGAGGCAATTTCTCAACCTGGAGTAGCGCCGGAACATATTGCCCTTCAAGCCACACGTGCCCTTCTCGCAGAGATAGACAAGGGAGGCTGCGTAGACCGGCAACACCAGACGCTTGTCCTCCTCATGATGGTCCTTGGCAGCGAGGACGTTGGCCGATGTCGGATGAGTGAACCGACTCCCCGAACGTCAGTTTCTCTTTTATCTGTGCTCACTCCCCGCTAACTCGTTATCCAGAATTCAATTTCTGAGAGATATTCGCAGTTTTTTTGGCACATCTTTCAAAATCGTTGCAGCTGATTCAGTGGACAAGGAGTCTTCACATTTGTTGTATTCATGTTACGGTATCGGCTATGTCAATAGCAATCGTACCCTGGCTTGAGAGACCTTCATCGTATCTGACTTGTATTATCGCTTAATGATCTATTTGTACAACTATGCGTCGTCGTGAGTCACCCTGCAATTGAATCGGCTGGAGTATCCCACCTTTGGGGCTACACTTCTTCATACAGTTTTGAGTACATCTGGTCTGTGGGTTAAAAAACAATCTGGTTACAATATCCAAGTCAAACGCACCTCGAAAAATAAAGATGTTCATCTTTTACGGGTCAAGAAAACTAGCGTGGTGCAGACAGCGCCGAGCGCAAATGAGCCGACCGCTGGCAACCATTGACTGAAGTTGGAAGACGGAACGAAGCTTGAAGACTGAGATGATCGCGGCGCGTTTTGTTTTCCCTTCAAATGCTCCAGCGTCGGAACTGTGTTCTTGTCCCAGCCCTCGTCCAAAAGCTGGGTAATGGTAGCATCGTCCAACTGCGTCAGATCATCGACCTCCCACGTATTGCAGACCTCCGACATCCACTTCATGCGCCTTCGGCCCACGGCACCTCCAACCCCAGGAGCGCGCTCTTTCAGCTGAGCCCTCAGCAACCCAACCCGCTCTATTGCATCTCCCTCCTTCCCAGACAAGGCACTTTGTAGCTTCTTCTTCATCAAAGCAGCCATTCTGGGACCGTTTCCATTCGTCGAGATCATAATCTGCAGCGGTCCGTCGCGAATCTGAGCCCCGAAGTAAAAGTCGCAGAGATCCGGGATGTCGGCGGCGTTGACGGGTATCTTGGCCTTTCTGCACATTTCGCAGATCTCGCGCGAGCGGTTGACGTCGTCTAGAGCCGTGAGCACCATGTCCATCTTGTGTAATTCGGCGGGGCCGGAGAAGCGACGGTCGTAGTATGTGATGCGAGTAGGGTTCTCGTCGATGAGCTGCTTTGTGAGCGCATGAAGGCCTTTTGCGGGAGAGAGGAGAGTGACGAGGGCGTCTGCGGTGAGGACAGATTGGATGCGCTGCGACGCGACTTCGCCGCCGCCGACGATGAGGACGTGTTTGTCTTTGAGCTGCCATGCGATTAAGAAAGCGCCGCCGCCTACCGCGCTCGGCGGGGCAGCGCTGATGCATGCAGCTGGGTCGGCCATGGAGGTGTCCTTACAAACCACATCCCATCAATTCCAAACTTGTACTCGAACCGCTACCTACCCTCAACGCGTTTCTGTCCACGTCCTCTGAGAAATGCCGCCCAAGGCCGACATAAACAAAGCAGGTTGGTCCACACTCGCTGCAGGTCTCGACGTCGATTAAAATCTTGTCAGGATGGGAGCAGTCCGAGTTCCCCATCCTCTGTGAATCTTGTACGTGCAAATGCACGGTTGACCGCATGGCTAATTGCCCTCCCCAGGCCTCGGCGACAATCCGTTCATTCGCATGGTGAGCTCCGAGTCAAGTGGTATCGCAGACTTACCGATCGCACGGCAGTCAAAGCAAGAATACGGCCGCTCCTGCGGTACTTGTGCGCGTCCATTTACCGTTTTTCGCTGGAATCCGGGAACCGGCATGCGCTACAAGACCACGGTCATCTGCCAAACTTGTGCCAAAGTCAAGAACGTATGCCAGACGTGCCTTCTCGACCTCGAATACGGCCTGCCGACGCAGGTCCGGGACACGGCCCTCGCGCTGCAAAATGAGGCACCCACCAGCGATATCAACCGGGAGTACTATGCACAAAATATGGAGGGCAAGGTGTGTCCGTACTTGCGTCTCTGCATTGCCTCATCCTCATTGTTTCAGCTTGACGGGAACAAATCCGGGTTGGATTCTGGTCGGGCATCGTCGGCGGGCAAGGACATGCTCAAGCAGCTTGCGCGCACAGACCCCTACTACAAGCGGAATAGGCCACACATCTGCTCGTTCTTCGTCAAGGGCGAATGCACACGTGGAGCAGAGTGTCCGTTTCGACACGAGATGCCGGTCAACAACGAGCTGTCGAACCAGAACATACAAGATCGCTTCCACGGTCGGAACGACCCTGTCGCGAAAAAGATCATGTCTGCGCATGCCGAAAGCCAGGGCCTGAAACCCCCGGACGACGAGACCATTGTGCCTTCCGTACCAAGCACTCTGTCTTCACCGCTGACTTCTTTGCAGACATCAATTTTTTTGTCGTCACTACCCGCAAATTCGACAGAATTGAGCGTTCGGACGTCTGTCTTGCAGTCGCTTCCCTCGGTTGAGCCAACAGGACTCAAATCTATCGTACATGTAGCGAAATCACGGTTCATAATCTCCTTTCACGTCACTTCAAATTTACTGACTCGAAACAAGGTGTGCCTTCGTCAACTTCAAGCAACGATCAATAGCAGAGACTGCTGCTCACGCATGGGCAAATGGACTAGAGGTCGACGGCGAGAGAATCACCGTTAAATGGGGGCGCGGCCGGGTAAAAAAGGTGGACCCTGCGCCAGCCGTTTCTGCGTAGATGTTCTTGCGCTTTGGGTGTATTTTTATCATGTAGCAGAGCCTGGCCTGTTAATCCGATCCAAGATAATTTAATTCGATAATGTAAGCGCAACGACATTACTACACCAACAAGCCTCC
>CVRE01178740.1:0-10479 GCA_001179765.1 Crepidotus sp. BD-2015
ACCAGGACTGCCCGGAGGGCCTTAAGATATGTCATTACGCGTTAGATAACACGTAAGCGACGCGAAACTTCAACTTGTTTACCTCCGCGAGCCTCCGCGTCGTTTTCTCAGCCAAGACGCGACCCCGACTCTGCGCGTCGATGCGGGTTGCAGGAGACCCTTCTTCTCGCGTCACGGATGTGGACATGGCCCCGGCAAGTGAAGATGCTTTCCACCGCGTCTTGGCTGGAAATGATGCGCATCCAGCGCTCTCTCAGGTAAATACCAGTTGTGTCGCGCGTCGCGGTTCTAACTAGGCCCATAGCAATCGAGCTATTCTGAGCTCCCTGATATAGATGATCTCATCCTTCTGGCACCCAGTGAGTTATCTGCTTTCTCGCCGAATTCGCGAGACTAGAACATTACAATATAGTTGGCACGCAGTTGATGAGATCCACCAATGCCTCGACGAACACCGGGGCACCGCGGCTGTACACACGCACCGACAGCGAAGTAACAGAACCTCCGTCTTCAGGGCCATCCACCTCCGGCGGCTCTGCTCCCGAGTCCTCAAAAAGCACCAAGGAATCGTCACGTTCTACAGCCCCAGTTTCTAAGAACATTCTGGGAAAGCGAAAACGGGACTCTACAGGACACACCTCTCCTCCTGTAGCACCCCCGAAGCCATTTAAATCTGCCAAACTTGCTCAGGCTGAAGAGGACAATCTAGTCCTTATTGTGAGTGCAGGCGCGCCAAATAATTTCCTGGCATGACTGACGAATCTCAGTCGTACTCTCCGACGCACCAGCGTATCTTCAGCACGCTGGGGCTGCCGTACGGCGTGCGCTACGAGATTGCTCGGATTGCCGGTCAAGCGGGCGGTTACGAAACGCTTGAAAAGTCGAGGCTACAGAAACTCAAGGGATTGAGCAACTCGAGAGCTGTCCCTCAAATTCCAGGTCTATTTGGCAAAACTGAAGATTCGGCCGACGAGGCTTTTGCGAAGGAGGTCGCCGCTAAGGCCCCGTGGCAGGAATTGGACCTAGAGGACGAGAATTTGGCAAAAAATGAGCTAGCCGGGTTGGGTATGGTATTTTCTCGTTGTCATCATTTTTCAGCCTGAAATGCGGTCCAGGTTTGAGCGAAGAAGCACCCGATTGGTTTGGAGGCAAGGTCCACTTCACTGGCAAGTTGGTCGCGGACTCAAAAAATAGAGGCACCCCTTTCAAGGTGATCCTGAAAACACCCGAACTGGGTCCTTCGGACCGCTTCGCGCGCCGTTGGGGGTCCGAGCGCTTCCTGACCCTCAGCTTGGGGAAGGATATCCTTAATAGCAATAAAGGCGACAAGGTCGTCAACTTCCTATGTCGTCCTTTCATTCTAGGCGACCGCGTTTTCCGCGCCTTCGATGCCAAGGACGGAAACGTCTTTTTCTTCTGCACGAACGAGATCGTGGAAGGCCGGCGCATACATCCTACTAGAACGGTCCCGGGACTCCTGTCGTTGCGCGAATTCCTCGCATGGCACAATCCGCTTGAGCTGGATGAGAAGCAGGTACGTACTGGATTCATTGTAAATATTTGGTTCTCATCGTAACCACCAGACGATGGCGAAGTGGGCATCCAGGCAAGGCTTCGTTCGTTGAAGCGTGCTTCCTTCTGAGATTCAGTCCAGATTCGCACTGGGACGGTCTAATTCCGCTCCGGTGCTGCGACTCGACGAAGACGCGATTATTCAGATACCTGATATGAGTTAGGCTTTTCTTGCTTGTTTAGGTGCACTGCTGACTTTCACAGCTTCGGAATGTAAGAGTGATATGACCGACGGCGCGGGCTTGATCAACAAAGCCGGGTTGCGCCTGATTTACAATCGCGTCGATCTGGATACATGGCCGACGGCCATACAATGTCGCGTCGTGGGTGAGCGGATCCATTTGATTTGTCCCCTGGTTCAAAGCTGATAGCTTCACGTCAGGGGCAAAGGTGACCGAGATTTAGATGTCTTGCAACTCGGGTTAATGTCCCTTCGCAGGGTCTTCTTGTGATGCACCCCGACGATGTCGACGAAAAACCTCGCATCTGGCTCCGACCGTCTCAAATCAAGGTTAAGCACCAGACCTGGGAGGATCCAACGCTCAGGACCATTGATCTCCTGAGGAGCTCCCATGCTAAAACGCAGTGTCGTTTGTCCGTGGAGACAATCATCAACCTAGCAGAGAACGGGGTTCCGTCCAAGGCTTTTATTAAGCTTGTCGAAGAAGCACTGGTCAATCTTGTCACTCCTTTGATAACCTGGGAGGGTCAGGATGCAATGGAGATGCTCTGGTGCGCGGTGGCCCGTACTGGGGGTGTTATGTCCTCGCGTTTAGCCCGAAAGGAGACCGTGTTGGCGCGTGTCAAGGGGTTTTCGGAACGCGACAACGGGGACCTCGAAAATGACGACGAGGAGGGGGACACAAACGATCAGCCCATAAGCACCGCTTGGTGGGTAGATCAAATCTCAGGCTGTCCGTCGTCGCTGGAAGAAACAGCAATGTATTTGCTCGACGCAGGATTCACTCCACAGACGTGCAGTGTTCTGAGGGCGAAGCTCGAGATCATCGTCCGGGGTTGCGTGGACAGGTATATCGAGTCGTATCGAATCGATCTGCCGGCGGGTATGTCCGCGATGGCATTCATCGTCCCAGATGAGACTGGGCTTCTTGAACCTGGGGAATTCTTTTTGAAAAGCACTCGGCATGATTTTAAAACTCGCGACGGCATGTCCACGGACATTCTGCTGGGCCCGGCTCTGGTCACCCGCCATCCTTGCAAAGTGGGTGCGTCTTGATCGATTCCAGTTTCCGTACTGATTTCGTTTCGTAAAGCTGCCGACAGACGTGCAAAAGGTATTCTTCGCGCTAGTTTTGCAATAATTGACTGGATGCATCGTCCCGTAGTGGACAGCTGTTGATCGACCAGAGCTGAGGCATTTTACAAACGTTATAGTGTTCTCTGTTAAAGGCCCGCGCCGGGCTGCCGATTATCTTTCCGGAGGGGACTATGACGGCGACAAGTGCTTGGTTATTTGGGAGCCCGAGCTCGTTGACCCGTTCCAGAATGCTCCCCTTGACTTTGCAGACGAACCTCCGGACCTGGCAGCCTCATTTAAGCCGCAAAATGAAACGGTTGGAGCCTTCCTGCAGCGAACAAAAGGTTCGCCCGAGCGGCGAGTCCGGGGGATGCAGCAGTATCTGCTGAGTGCTGTCCGTGACATTGCGATCGTGGGGAAATACAGTAACTGGCACATTAACGCAGCGTACACGCTCGGCTATCGCCACGAAGAAACGAAAAGGCTTGCCTACATGTACGTGGTTCCTGGGTGCACCTCTTCCCAGTTTTTGAGGCATTCTTCAGGTTTTGCAAAACACTTGATGGTGCGAAGACGGGGCTGTCAATTCTCCCAAAAGTCTATGCTAAAGACCAGAGCGCGTACGAAAAAAGGCCACCCGTGGTAGATGTTTTCGAATCTGTAGGATCTTGCTGATCTAACAACCATTGTTGCTCAGTGGAAAGAGGCTGGCGAGAAGAAGAAGAAGAACAAGATCGATGTAACGAACACCTATAACCTCACTCGGCCCAAAGAGCTTGGCTCATTCATTATGGACAAACTCTACAAACATGCAGACCGGGGTAAATGGGGGTCAGAGTGGGGGAAAGAGCTTAAGACGGATATCGACGCCAAGTTTTCGGCGCCACATGTCGTGGATGCGGACCTCACTGCGCCATGGCTAGCGTTTGTCGAGAAAGAGACGGCAAAGCAGGCCGCGGAAAACCTCCGGAGAGCGGAGATCGCGATGCTGGCGCAGCACACGCTGAGTGCCGCCGGACTCCCGGCGGAAAGCAGGGATATTGCAATGCGGCTGCTCGCCGAGGCGCAGGCCAGCCCGCAAGGCGACCTCGAGCGCATCCAACAGCATGTTGAGGGCGTGTGCGCCAAGCACAAGAGCAAGATTGACGGCAAATTCACCAAGCTAGCGATCGAGCGCCGTCAAGATATCCTGCGAGAGCTTTCGCGTGACTTTGCGACTGGGCCCCCTGGGTTGTCGATGGACGCGGTGCGTTTGTGCTGCTTGTTGCGTGGTGGCTTTGCACTGATCGCTTCGCTGGGCAGGAGGAAGCAGCGCGGATCAAAGCATCGTACGCCTACTTCTATGACTCGAAACTGCGGCAGTCGTGGACCAAAGAATGGTCGCGTTTCCCATGGGACGTCGCGTTCCGCGAGGTGTGCACCAAGTTCCCTCTCCACATACGCCCGTGATGATGTTTTTCTTCACCAGCTTTGTTTGATAAAGTGCAGGTCCCAAAAGACCTCTTTGAAGCCGGTGAATTCCGAGTTTTACGAACGGTTCACGATGAAGATGCCACGGGTTTGAGTTGTAGATTTGGAACATCTTGTATATTACTGCATGGATTGACTGTTGTACTAGCCTTAGAATTGGATACTCAGCTTTTGGAGCCTAGTTGTTTGGACAAGCCAGAGATGAAAGACTCAATGAAAGAGTCAAGTCGATGTCCGATGGCGGATCACGGATTGATCGAGAGTTTGATGTTGATGGCCGTGCCCCAAATAGACGACAGCGAAACTACGACTTGCACCAACGCGATGATCAACTATATTCTGCTGGTCTCCCGCCAAGGCTCGTTCTGGACACTACAGCTTAGCTGGGTCGTGGATTGACTCGTCTACCCGTAGGGAAAGTCCGTCTCAGCAAGTGGTTCACCACGACAGGTAGTTAGGTATATTGCGGCGCGGTCCCGTTAATAAACAGCAGGGCTCGCGCTACAGCACCCAAGGCAAAGGCAAAGATCGTCAAGGATGTGACCCAGCTTGTCCTTGCGCGGCGCACGCGGATGTGCAATTTCCTGGAATACAAAGGCATGCACATCGCCTGCGTTCCGTTGAGCTGCCAAGTATTGATTTGTGCGGCAGACACCAAAGTGGTTTACCGGCGCTATGCGTCACTCTTCTTCGTGTGCGGGATCGGGTCCAACGACAACGAGCTGGTGACGCTGGAGATCATACACCGCTACGTCGAGGTCTTGGACCGGTATTTCGGGAATGTATGTGCCCTCTGCGCCCCCAGCATATGGACTCGGCTCACCTGGTTTGATTTAGGTCTGCGAATTGGATTTGTGAGAAATTCCGGTGCTAATTGTTGTGCGGATGGTCTGACGTCTCCAGAATTTTCAACTTTCAGAAAGCGTATGCAGTGAGTGTCCGCTGTGTGCATTGGAACGCGATCTTTACGGGACTGGCAGATTCTAGATGAGTTAATAATATCAGGGGAGCTGCAAGAGTCGTCCAAGAAATCAGTGCTCCGAGTGGTGCGTCTCTCGATCGTTGCCGCGGCCGTGATAGATATCTGACGGGGCGCTCTCTATCCCAGGTCACACAATCGGACACGGTGGAGGAACAGGAAAATTCAGAGGACACGATGGCACGTCTGGGGTCTCGCAGTGGTTAGAGCATTTGCACTGTGTTTTCTATTGACATTCTACCTTGCGCCCCAAGGTATTATGAAATAGAGGGAACAATATTTCGCGGGACACCTGACTGAATGTATTGTGCTCAAACGCCATGGGGAACGGAGGCCGGTCCGGGACTGGACGAGGACTGGACAACGCTTGGGCAGGCTTGGGCAGAGCATGTAGCAATGGACGCTTTTTTGGATCGTATGCGAGCCATGTACCTTGAAGGTTGTGCCTGGTTGAAACCCGAGTTGGATTTGCTTATCTTGCTGGCGTGAAACAGATCGGGCCAATAGGGCGTCGGCCGTTTACAGCCGGCAGTTGCCGGACTTATAATTTGACTCGCTCTGGACAGTCGATATCCCACTTGTCTCCCTCCACCACAATGGCAAACCTCTACCGCAACGATCTCCTCGCTCCCTACCTCGCTCTGCCCCAGGGTGAAAAGGTCCAGGCAGAGTGTACACCCTTCCCCCTCGTCCCCACCGCTCCAAGAGACTTACTCCACTCTAGACGTCTGGATCGATGGCGATGGCGGCCTGCGCTCAAAGACGACCACTGTGAGCAAAAAGGTCACCGACATCGGCCAGCTTCGCACCTGGGACTTCGATGGCTCCTCCACCAACCAGGCCCCTGGCCACGACTCGGACGTCCTTCTCCGTCCCGTCGCAATCTTCCCCGACCCCTTCCGCGGCGGCGACAACATCCTCGTCCTCGCAGAGACGTACAACAATGACGGCACGCCCAACAGGACCAACTACCGTCACCACGCGAAGAAGGTCATGGAGCAGGCAAAGGAGCACGAGCCCTGGTTCGGTCTCGAGCAGGAGTACACCCTCTTCGATGTCGACGGCAAGCCCTACGCCTGGCCCAAGGGCGGTTTCCCCGGCCCCCAGGGGCCCTATTACTGCGGTGCCGGTATGTACTTTATTCCCGTCCTGCTCGCCCACTTGGCGTCTGATTGTCCGCCCAGGGACCGGCAAGGTTTTCGCCCGTGACCTCATCGAAGCCCACTACCGCGCTTGCCTCTACGCCAAAGTCAATATCAGCGGTATCAACGCCGAGGTCATGCCCTCCCAGTGGGAATTCCAGATCGGCCCCTGTGAGGGCATCTCCATGGGCGACCACCTCTGGATGGCCCGCTACCTCCTCGTCCGTATCGCCGAGCAGTGGGGCATCGTCGTGTCCTTCCACCCCAAGCCCCTCCAGGGCGACTGGAACGGTGCCGGCTGCCACTCCAACTACTCCACCAAGGCCATGCGCGAGCCAGGAGGAATGAAGGCCATCGAGGCTGCCATCGAGAAGATGGCCAAGAAGCACAACGAGCACATCGCCGTCTACGGTGAGGACAACGACTTGCGCCTCACCGGACGCCACGAGACCGGCCACATCACCGACTTTAGCTCTGGTGTCGCGAACCGTGGCGCATCCATCCGTATCCCCAGGCACGTCGCCGCTCAGGGTTACGGCTACCTCGAGGACAGACGCCCGGCTTCTAACATTGGTATCTATGTCCCGCGATTTATATCTTCCTTTCTAACGCCTTCTCAGACCCCTACCGTGTCACCTCCATTATCGTCGAGACTACTATCCTTGATCAGTAATTAGGTCGCATCGCTGGGTCCTACCAAGTTAGTTATACGTATGGATGATGGACTATACAAAAAAATAAATTGTTTGCCGTTCTCGCTCAACTTTTCGGCTGTGTGATTCGTGTGACTGTTCGCGTTTCGCCGTTCACTCATGTCCGAGTTTGACCTTGGGTTTTCTACCTCTCTGACCGACGATGCTGGCTCGTTCAAGCTCCTCGAACTCCCTCCCGAGCTGTGCAAGTTGATAGAAACATCACTAGAGTCGCAAAGTTCCCTGAGGTATGCCACCGCCGGGCTGCTCAGCGTCAGTAAGATAACAACGCGTCCAGGCTCTCCATCAAGGGCCAATCCGGCGAAGACGCGGTTCTCTGCACAAACGACGCGACGTACACTATCCGCTCGGTCGTATTGTCCAACTCCATACTGGTCGTCACCCCGCAGTCGAGCGTCGACACTGTCGTCGTCCGCGACCAGGTCAACGAGATCCTCGAACTCACCCCGGCCGTCCCGAAACTCCACAAGCTCTCAGCGCTGCTTAGAGGGCGCGACTACGACGACATCCAGGATAGCGAGGACCACCGATCGTCGTCCGCGCCGCCGGGCCTGACCTATGCTGCTGCGCGCGCGATGATCCAGGCGAGCGACGCAGAGCTCGCCCGCGGCCTCCGTGAGCAACGTATCCTCGACATCCACGGCGCGCTGCGGCCCATCGCACCCGCGTATCTCAGCAGCATCCTCGAGACGATCCTCAACTTTCTCGTGTCGCAGTCCCTGAGCACGCTGCGCGCGGTGCCTGAGGAGGACGTCGCGGCGACGCTCGCGGACGAGAACGAGATCTCGCGTGCGGTGTCCGCACAGGTGATGACGTGGTTCGGCGAGGTGCGCGAGGGGGCGTGGACGATGGATGTCGAGGCTGTCGTGCGCGAGATTGGCCTGGATATCCTGCGGCAGCACAAGGTTCGCGGCGCTTGTTGCGCAAAAACCACGCATCGCCGCTGAACGAGTATAGGACGATCCCATAGCTAAAGAAACTCTGTTGGACAAGTGGAAATTGGCCGTCGGAGACACGTTCGAGGCGAAGGTGTCTTTGTCCTTGCTATCGGTCGGCGAATCATCTGGACCGTTCGCGCTGTTTCTTATTGAATGTGCAGGGAAATTATCTCGTGTCGCCTGCGTCCATGAGTGGCGGCGACATGCTCACCTTTTTTCCCGCCTCCGCTCTTCCAGTTGACCCCCCGATCCGTTTCATCGACCTCTTCCTCACTCGACCGCGATGGAAGGCGGAAGATATCGCACCTTTCCTCTCTGACATTGCCGTCAACACCAAAGACCGCGACAAGTTGCTTCTTAAATACACACGCGCCACGACGGACAACCAAGGTCTATGGTACACAAAAAAATAGATACAGTAATGTAGGAACGGTGTATATGTATGTAATCCCATGTCCCAAGAAAGATATTTGTAGCATCCCCTGCCGCTACCCCCGTTTCGAGCGTGCTTTGTGCCCCATGCTGCTCTTCGACGGGTGGTAGTCGCTGTCCTCGGACATCTTCCGTTTCCGTCTAGGTGTCGGTGTGGATGCTATTTCGGCCCCTGACATCGAGGTGGTTGGGTGGTGCTTGATACGGTTTATGAGCCCCCAAAGTGCGGTGCTAGTACTGGTCAGCCCGTATCCACCATCCCAGTGCCCAGCACTCACCCAACCTTCGTGTTATTTCTCACATCGTCAAATTGGCCGCGGATACCCTTCCGTAGGTCAAGGAGAGCCTTTGCGCGTTGATGAGACGTCAAATCGCGGAGAACGTAGAGGATGACCCCTGGATTAACGATGAGAACAAACCAGTAAGCGCCTTTCGTGCATACCGATGAACACAAATTCGACTGGTGCTAATTTGTAGGAAAGTCGGAAGGCTTCGTTCAACTGGCTGTCGGTGGCGATACGGCCGAATTCATTCAGGGCGTTTTCAATGTCCTGTTTGAACTGTTCACTAGGAGCATCCTCGCGGGCCAACCACTGTCGGCTTATTAGCGTCCGCACAGGCAGACAAGCATCATAAACGCACTTTCTCCATTTTTGGCGCTGTCGGCACGTTTTCGGACTCTGGATAACCGTCGCAGCAGTACACAAACTGGGCTACGTTCTGGAATTCGCGGCCTCGCTTGGTATCCCAGTCCAGGACTTGTGACAAGCCTCCGTCGATAGCTGCATTCAATGAGTCTTTGAAGAGCGTCGAAACTGGGATGGCACCGACTTATATGACGGCTTTCAAGTTGCGATATCCATCTGGATGTGTATTAGTCCGTGTAGATGGGGAAGAACCAGAAACAGACTCGGTCCATGGGGAGGATATTGCCGCCAGTTTTTCGGCCCTGAATACGATATGAGACTCGAATCATAGGGTAAGCGGACTGAACCGACGTTGTCAGCGGCATCCCTAACTGCACACGTTGGAAAATTTCGCGCTCCATGGTCGGCGTGAGGTTGCTATACTCAACACACGTAATTTCCTTCTCCCTGAATTCCTCCTTGTAACGTTCCGGGATCTGCAAGCGCTGGACTCTTTCCGGGGAGGTGTAGTAGTAACGTTGTTTCTTTGACTGGAAGTAGGGAAGTTGGCCGTCTAGGAATCTGAACAAAACATTGTTCGGAAAGCGCGGACGCGGATATAGAAAGCCGGGACATACCGCTGAATACTGGTGAGGCGCTGTGAAGTATTGGTAGGTTGTCGCAAGTTGCAGAAGGACGTCACTTACTTGTTTCCCATCCACGCATATCCTCGAATTTTCTTTCGTTAAAGCCAGGCACTGAACAAGACACAAAGGCTTACCTCGTTGGCACACCATCCTCGTCCTCTCTCACTGCAAAAACGACTGGCGGAATGTATATTTTTCTGAACAGGGAATCGATTAGTAGCGACTGCTTCGCCGCAGGCCACACGATGTCTAAAAGACTATTATTAAAATGGTTTCGATTGCGATTCCGACCAGCGGACCTCGCTGGTACGGCGGGTTAAGGTCGATAGTTCCTTCGTGGATCAGACCTGCAGCGTAATTTGATAAAAGCTGAACAGAACCGTATTGAAAACGAACTATGCAGTTCACGGATGGTCAGCGTCTACCTCTCAATGAGAATATGTAAAATCAAGTTATCGAAACCCCTTGCCTCAGTACGAGACTCGAGCAAATGGCCGCGAATCGAAAACCCGACGTCCGCGTTGGGTTCATTTTCTGAGTCATACCCATCGTCTTCCAGCGTGTATTCGTCCTTCCGGGGAGAAGCAGTACTCCTCGAAGGCAGTGGCCGGGAAGGAGTATTGAAGGAGTCAGAGACCGGTGAGTTCATCATGATCAAGAGAAAGTGCCAAGGTTCAACTTGAATGTCTGCCGGCCCGGCCC